>SJYC01150390.1:0-19416 GCA_006408675.1 Madoqua kirkii
ATGAGAGGAGCTCATCCTCAGTCACACCCATTCAGAGAGGTCCTGTTATAAGAGGGGATCTGATGTTTGCAAGATGACCCCAGGGCAGCAGGAGGTTCCTGGGGATCTCTGGTTGTGAGGAAATATGTTTTGTCCCCTGCAAGAGTTCAAAAGTAGGCATGTTTCACTGGATTGGCCCAGTGCCTTGGAAATTGGTATGTGCGATATACTCACTTGGATCCACAGTGTCAAGGGGAACTTGACTTCAAGGCTTCATTCATCTCACACTAAATCAGTCAGAGGCATTCTTGGTAAAAAGAGAAAAGTCACAAGTTGGATAATAAGAGGAAGACTGATGGAATGGTTGGTGTGTCTGCAGCCCCCATCTCCACACTTTCTCCTTTATCAGGTTTCAGCCTCTGTAGACTGTATACCCAAAATGATTAGCAAGCTCTTATGCAAATTTAAGGGATTTTTTTTTCCCCAAGAATAATTTTGACTATGCATACTTTATGCCCTACAGGTTGACTTCTAATGTAACTGTCACTTGCCTAGGATGCAACTCCATTATATTCTTTTTTGCAAATTTTTTAAAAAAATAGTTATTCTTTTTCGGTTTTGTTTGGGTTTGTTTCTTTTTCCCTTTTTAACTATTTTTTTCTTTTTGTGCAATTCCACTGTATTTCATTAATTAAACATACTAGTGCTGGGTTTCTTTAGGGAAGAAAGAATCAGTCTTACAGTATAAAATGCAGTCTTGATAAACTTGCTGGCTAACTTCAGGTCCAGTTTGGCAGGTCCTGTCTACAAGTGGCATTTTATATAAGTTGCTCTGTTCTGCACTTTATAAGTTTTATATGGGGTGATGCCAAGTTGACATCGGTGTTGTCTGTCTTTGCAGGTATGAAGAAATGCTAAAGGCCAAGGCCCTTCCTGTCTCCAAGCTCTCCTATTCTGCCAGTCAGTTTTACTTGGAAGCTGCAGCCAAGTACCTGGGCATGAATAAAACGAAAGAGATGATGGCTGTGCTCTCGAAGCTCGACACTGAAGACCAGCTGGTGTTCCTGACATCTCGGAAGCGGCTGGCGGAGGCCGCCGACCTGCTCAACAGGGAAGGTCGGAGGGAAGAGGCCGCGCTGCTGATGAAGCAGCACGGCTGCCTCTTGGAGGCTGCCAGGCTCACTGCTGACAAGGACTTCCAGGCCTCGTGTCTGCTAGCGGCCGCCCGTCTCAACGTGGCCAGGGATTCTGACGTTGACCTTACCAAGGCCATCCTCAGAGAAGCTCTGGACCTCTGCCGTCAGACCAACCAGGTGTCTGGCATCGCTGAAGCCCACTTCCTGCAGGGGGTGATCATGAGAGATTTCCTGAAGCTCAAGGATGCTTTTCTGAGGTTTGACACCCTCAACCACTCGGCAGGGGCAGTGGAGGCGCTCTATGAAGCCACCAGCCTCTGTGAGGTCCAGCCCGAGGAGGTCCTAGCTCTGGCTCCGGGGGGCCTGGAGGTCCTCCTCGATCTGGTCAGGGCCCTCAGAAAGGTGACTACCAACGCTGAGAAGGAAATGGTCAAGTCTTGCTTCGAGTTCTTTGGGATCTCACAGGTGGATGCCAAGTACTGTCAGATAGCTCAGAACGACCCTGGACCCATATTACGCATCATTTCGGACCTGGATTTGAACTTGAAAGAGAAGAAAGCAAAAGACCATTTCTTGATAATGACGGATCAGGTAAAATTAGCCCTAAACAAACACCTTCTCAGCAGACTATGTCAGATCACAGGGAGCCTGCTTGCAAAGACCTACCCGGCTGTCTGCATGAAATTTCTTGTGGGCTTAAAATGTGAGGATGGACGCTGTGAAGACTTCCACAGGCCTTTGCGGCGTCACGAGGCCAAGTGTTTGGTCCAGTCAAAAATACACCTGGTGGCCATCAAGGGGCTACTGTTGGAAGCCAGAAGAGTATTCCCTAAAGTCTTAGCTGAAGGACTTGAAGAGATCGATTACATTTTGTCTCTGGACAAGCATGGCCTTTGCAAATCCTTGCTGAATGTCGTCTTCCCTAAGCATTTCCACCAGCGAGTATTGTCAGAAAACCCCAAGGCGTGCAAAGAAGTCCTCAAGCCACATTACAAATCCTTCCGATCCTACAGGTCTGCCCTGAAAGAATACATCCACGTCCTGTTTCAAAACGAACGGGCCCGAAGCCGCCGGGAGTCCACGGACCTGTGGCTGAGCGCCATGCAGGCTTTTCTTCTCTCTTCCAGCTACCCCGATGAGCTCGACAAGCTGCTGCACCAGGAGGAGGACCAGTACAACCGGGAACTCAAAGCCCTGCAGTCTGAACAAGAGAAAAGGGGCAGGGACAGAGGCAGCAGGATGAAAGGAATAGAAGGGAAATTCGGCATGCTGGCGCCCAACAAGAATGACGAGAGCGCGGAGAAGCCCCACCTGTGCTTCATCCGACTGCTGCAGGACTCCATCCACCAGTTCTACGTCTGCAGGAACCCAGAGGACTACAAGAGGCGCTTTTTCCGTTTCATGAATGTCCTGGTCAAGAGGTGCAAAGAGCCGCTGATCCCCAACATCGGGAACACGGTGGCCCTGCTGGAGTCCCAGTTCGTCCACTGCGGGGCGGTCCTAGCTCGCCTCTCCAAGAATGCCGTCTTGTGCCTCCCGAAGAGCTACATGCGCTCTTGCATTACTGGGAGTTCCTGTTTAGCAAGAAGGACCGGGAGCCCGGGGACGTGTTCGCCATCATTCAGGAGTACAGACCCAAGGACCTGACCAGGGCCATTCAGGAGTTCCGGTTCCACCTGTCCTACCTCGTGAAGGTGCTCTGCGGCTGCGAGAATGCCAACTTCAACGTCCTGCTGGACGCTTTCAGCGACATCGACTACGTGGTTTCCGGGGAGGCCGAGCGGACCCTAGTGCTGTGCTTGGTGATGCTGGTGAACACCGAGGGCGTGCTGCAGCCATCCTGCAAGCCTCTCCTGTCCAGCCAGTTCCAGGAGCTTGAAGCCAGGCTACAGCTGCTGAGCATGGACTGGCCGGGCCAGGTCCCCGAGCGCCTGCTCAGAGTGGTGAAGCAAGTGCGGCTGGCGGTCAACGTGAAGTCCGTGGCGGAGGCGCTGCAGGACCTGCTCTTTGAGCGGGATGAAGAGTTCCTGATGGACTGCCGCTGGCAGTGGGACAGTGGGCACGCCAAAGGGAACGCTGTGCGGGGCCTCTACCACGAGGAGGTCAGGCTGAACCGCCTGTTCTCCGTGGATCCCGTGGGCTGCTTGGCTGAACCCGAGTACGAGGTCAGCCAGGACGAGCCGGAGGAGCTGGCCTTGGAGGGGGACCACCTCCTAGCCGCCGTCCTCTCGCAGAAGCAGCGGAGGGCTTCCATCCGCCGGAAGATGCGGAGGGTATGCCTGGTGGTGTCTTTGTGCATCAGATGGAGGAGAGGAAGGGCGGGAGGCCAGGCCGAGCACTTCAGGGAGGAGGGCAGGGAGCCCGCGGCTGGGAACTTCAAAAAGGCTGACGTGGACCGGACCCAGTGCGACCTGTGTGGGGTCAAGTTCGCCCGTGGGCCTGAGAACTATTTCGTCCCAGATCAGACATTTGAGGGTGCAGCTCCAGAGGCTGTAGCCCTTTCTGGGACGGAGCTGGAAGATGAGCAAGGTTGGGAGAGGAGCAGTGAATCCTACGAGCAGCACATCCGCCTGGAAAGCCACCAGCATCAGCAAGTGGCCTACCAGAGGTACTTGGAGTTTTTCCGCGAGAAGGTGGACCCGGCTATGGAGGAAGGCAAGCTGGTGGTGCAGGACATGGAGCAGAGCGCTTGGGGCCACAGACACCTGGGCTCCAAAGAGCACAGCCACGTACTACAGAGGAAGGTCCAGGAGAACATCAAGAAGGTCTCCGACTCAGTGGAGGACCTCTACAGGCGGAAGGCCTGGGCTGATGGTAAGGGTCCTCGGAAGGCAGGCCCTGATGGTGATGGAACCCGGGCTTTGAGGACTTGTGTCCAAGTCGAGCCCCTTTGTAGTGAGGTCTCACCTGGGGATGCTGAAATCTTGGCAGTAGCAGAAACACAAGTGAGGACCTCATGTTCTCCAGTCCCAGCAAAGCTCCGTTCTTTGGATCCCCCCTCCCCCAGTTAAACAATGTGTCATAATCTTAGAGCAGGATGGTTTCCCCTGGCATGACAGATAAGAGTTTGCTAACCAATTCTATGGAGAAAATAGAAGGAGAATGCTTCCAGTCTTGAGAAAATTCTTTAAACCTTCCTTGGTTCGTTCATTCAGGGATTTCTTGAGCACCTGCTATGGGCTGAACCCAATCTAGTGGCTCAGGTGGTAAAGAATCCGCCTGCAATGCAGGAGACCTAGGTTTGATCCCTGGGTCAGGAAGATCCCCTAGAGAAAGGAATAGCTACCCACGCCAGTATTCTTGCCTGGAGAATTCCATGGACAGAGGAGTCTGATGGGCTGCAGTCTGTGGTGTCTTAAAGAGTCAGAAATGACTGAGCAACTAACACTTTGACTTGACTAAGATCTAGCCTCCAAACCTGGTCCTTCCCTTTTAGGAGGGTCCTCACACCATAACCAGTGTGAGCCTGTAAACAAAATTCTTACGTGATCTGTCAATCAGATCTCCTCTGACATCCTTATTAGCTACATCTTAGCAACACTGAGTAGAAGTTACGTATGTTGTTGTTCAGTCACTAAGTAATGTCTAATTCTTTTACAACCCCATGGACTGTAGCCTGCCAGGCTCCTCTGTCCATGGAGTTTCCCAGGCAAGGATGCTGGAGTGGATCATCATTTCTCTAGGGGATCTTTGTGACCTAGGGCTCAAACCACATCTCCTGCATTGGAAGGTAGATTCTTTGCCACTGATCCACTAGGGAAGAGGGAAGTTACGTATAAAATTAGTGAAACTGTATGTTTTTAAATCATTCTTACTGAGTAGAAGTTACGTATGTTGTTGTTCAGTCACTAAGTAATGTCTAATTCTTTTACAACCCCATGGACTGTAGCCTGCCAGGCTCCTCTGTCCATGGAGTTTCCCAGGCAAGGATGCTGGAGTGGATCATCATTTCTCTAGGGGATCTTTGTGACCTAGAGCTCAAACCACATCTCCTGCATTGGAAGGTAGATTCTTTGCCACTGATCCACTAGGGAAGAGGGAAGTTACGTATAAAATTAGTGAAACTGTATGTTTTTAAATCATTCTAGAATTCAGACAGTCCAGTTGAAGGTAAGAACAGTTTGCAAAGCTTCCTCAGAAGGCTTGCTATTGGCAGCCCCTCCAGACAGGGACATGTAGTTTCTGCTCCTGGGGGCAGACAGCGGCCTTTCACTGCCCTTCTCAGAGGAAGCGGAGACAAGGGCCTGGGAGGTGGGGCTTTGACGCTAGTACTGAGCGCCCTAATCCTACAGCCACCCCTTCACTGAAAGCCCTGGTTCTTTGGTTCTCTAGCGGAGGAGGTCATGGTTCGGCTGGTCAACATTCTGATCCCATCCGTCAGGGATGCACAGGAGTGGCTAAGGAAGACAGAGCTGCACCAGGAGGAAGGTGAGGGGTCCTTCATCCCAGGCTGATGCTCTGGGTCTCGTGGCCCTTGGTTCTGCTGACTCCCCGGTCAGTCTGCTGTGGGGCTGCCTGTGTTGTGAGCAGGGGTCGCTCACCGTCTAGGAACACTGCCCCCAGCAACTCTGATCAGTAGCAGCTGAGTGACTATGCTCCCCCATCTGACTGAGGGCTGTTACTCGGCTTATTGTTTTTCAAAAAATCTTTGCCACTCATGAGCTGCTACCAGTGATGCTCTGTTACTGCTCGTACTCTGTACAGTGACTCCCAGGCTGGGCGGAGTGTATCCCTTGGTAAATGTTTGCCTGGGCAAGCCCTTCATGTAATTCCATGAGTGTATTTATGTATTGAGTGTCTGGAATGTGTTAGCACTGTTGTGGGCTTGGGGATATAAAACAACTTTGTGAACTGAACAAACAAAATCTTTGGGGAAACTTGGCCTACGTCTTCCTTCAGAGAGTTTAAAGCTGTATAGAGTGAGCCGGGGTTTCTTTCCTGACAGAATCTTCTTGCTGAATTGTGTATGATCCGGAATGCCTCCCCCTCTTGGCAGGATCTTTCTTCTTCGTCCTCCTAGTGTTTCACTTGTCCCAGATTGCCCTTCTGTGAGTCCTCGTGACCCAGATGCTACTGGAAAATCCAAACCCTGGAGCTGGGGAAGACTGGGCAGGACTTGACACAATTGTCTCTGCCAATAATCTTTAGAGTTTAGCCTCTGATGACACTGTGATTTTTTTGTGATTGCTTCAAACAGAAGAACATAACTGGTATACTACCTCAAGATGCGGTTGAATTTAGTTTTTGTTGGACTTATTTTTCTTTTAAAGGGCCTCTAAAAGAAGGGCAGAGGAGCTAGTCTGTAAAAGAACATTCTGGAGAAGGATGTTTACTCAAGCTCTGGCTGTTTTTTTTTTTTTCTTTTTCTTTTCAACATTAGGTGTTACTAGGATGTTATTATGTATTACAGTAGAATGAAAAAAAATCACCATTCTGCTTTTTTTTCCTGCTTTTTAAATAGGTGTCATTCAGGAAGATGTTTATGAAAATGAAGTGGAAGACTTTGGTGAGCTCCGTCCCAGAAGGCGTCCTCGGAAATGTGCAAAGCCGAAGAAGCACTAACATCCACATGGCTGCTGCTTCTTAAGCCTTCAGAACGTTCCATCCTGACTTAGAATCCCAAGTGCTGGGGCAGAAGAGGAAAAGAATATATATGAGCAGTGAAAGTGGGATGAGGGGTCTAACATCACCTTTGCTTTTCATCCTTATCATTTCTGTCTCTGTGGTGGCTTAGGGTACACTGCTTCCTCGGAGAAGGGGCCTCTTAAGTGCTTTTCCAAGTTCAAGTCCAGCAGGACTGGTTCTCCCTAAAAGAAGCTCAAATGGCCAGCGGAAACCTTGGGACCCACCCTCCGCCCCCTGAGGCCCCCAGGTTCTCTGGCTCATCATCAGCATGACCCCAGTCAGGGGCAGGTATACCCCTCACCTCAGTGTTACGCTTCCCTGGCCTGAGAACCATGCTCTCCCCAGATCCGCTTATCTCCATTCACACTGCCAGCCACCCCCGACCCCAGGCTGCTCTCTGGTCCTCTCCGAGCCCATCTGTGACACAGTTCCTTCTGTTATATACTTTAGCCTTTTCTCTCTGTGGAAACTTTTCAGCCTGCCTTGCCCCCATTTGTTGAGGTCATTCTCCGCCGCCTGTGCAGGTGGCCATTAGACTACCTCAGGATGTAGTCAAGAACTCCGCAGCTCCTTGCGGAGCAGCCAGCCTCAGGACCAGCTCCCTAGAAGGAGAGGCTGGGGGATGTTGCTGCGGTGGGTTCCCGGCCTGTCTCTCCAGGGTTGTCCCCACCCTCTCTGGGCTCTGGTGCAGACATTCCAAACAGTTTTGTGTGTAGTCCTGTCTGTCTAGTTTCCTTGGGTCTCTGTGGCAAGTCGCCCTAGCTGACCTTGACATTCCAATGCGTTTCCCCCGCACTGACCTCCCCACCAGGGCAAATTCATAGGGATTTGGCTGTGAGTCACTGCCCCGTGGCTGGCAGGTCTGGGAAGAGGAGGGTACCGTGGGCCTATTTGCAGGAGGCCACTGCTGCCCACTGAGCCATTGGTCTGTCCCTTTCCGGAAGCCCACCAGCCTCTCAGGATCACTGCCCTCCCTGCCCCCAGTCCTGAGCCCACCCTGGTGCCAGAGGCCGGGCTCACGTTATTCGGTCGCCGTCTCATCACCCGGAACCTGCCTTCTCCCCTCTCCCCGTGCCACTGCCGCCTTGGCTGCTCTTTGTTTTCTCTCCATTGTCTTTCTGAAACAACTCTGTTTCCTTGAAATGTAAGGTTTTTAATTTTTATTAGGTTATGGTTCTACTTTTTATTCCAGGTGTTTTTATAAACTTCATTTGCTAGAAGAAAAAGACAAAAATAATCTTGCTGTATGATCACATTTTTATAAAGTTAAATCATTTCTCTTACATACATCTGTCCACTTGTTTATTTCTCATATCTTAGAGACTCAAGGGGTAAATCTTAACACTTGGGGAATCTTAGGTGGGGGAGGGTTGGGTCAGCTGGTGGCTACTGACCCAGACAGAAACTTGCTGTGTTTTCTGAAACTGAGAAATCCAGGGGCCCAAAGACCCACAGCTGGTTGCACCATCTCTTGAGGGCTTGCCTGTGTAAATTCTTTCCCTTTGGGTATTTCCACACAGACAGGGTTCTGAACAGGTAACAAGAACGTTACCCTGGGAGACAGGAGAGCCAGCCTTGAATCCAGGTCCAGTCCAAGGAGCCATTTAGTCTGAGACTAGTCAGACAGGGTCCACACGCCCTTAGGGCTGGAATGCGGCACCACCACCTAGAGACTAGGGATCTGGTATGGCAGATTTGGGGCCCAGGATTTAATAACAACGTAACCTTGTGTCAGTAGCTTCCCAGGGGGCACCATGGTAAAGAATCCACCTGCCAAGGAAGTTCAGTCCCTGGGTTGGGAAGATCCCCTGGAGGAGGAAATGGTAACCCAGGCCAGTATTCCTGCTTGGGAAATCCCGTAGACAGAGGAGCCTGGGGGGCTACAGTCCATGGGGTTGCAGAGTCAGACGTGACTGAACATACACATTGCATGGTGCCAAGTGTACTGGTCATTTCCTGTCATGCATCTGCCTCCTTTGAGGTCTTTGCAGGATGGGAATCTGGCATTCACGGGTTCTCCAGGCATGACACCAGCTTCATCTCAGTGCCTAACCTCCTCTCTCTCGCGCACACACACATACACACGTCCTGACTATCTCCAGCTGACTCAGAGTCTGAGATCCCTTCAGCATGTTCCCAGATTGATACTATGTGATTGTCAGAAATCTGCACTCCTGGATGATTCTTAAGTTCCTGACTCAAAGGACAAGTAACCCCTCTCCCTCACCCCTTAAGTCTCTTTCCTCGGCACTGAGACTGTCTTTACCCGATCGAGCCTGTCCCTCTAAACGTGCTTTAGAGATTGTGCCTATAGAGTGCAAGGCAGGTGGGGGCCACCAGGAGCCATCCAGCAGCCCCCACATCCAGCAGTAGCCCCCACATCCAGCAGCATCCCCCAATCCAGCAGCCCCCACAACAGCATAGAGGTTTAGAGTTGAACTTGACAGACCCACATACCTTACAATGGCAGAGACAGCAGGCCTGCCAGTGACTACGGAGCTGAGCCACACTCCCACCTGCCACCCAGAAAAATGTGTCTCCTCACTCACTAAGAGGGAGGGAAAGCCATCAGCAAGGTACCAGGCGTTCTTTAGGTGGGTTGTTGTTGAGAAACCTGCCTCCCAGTTCTGCAGGATCCTACCCTACTCAGAGCCCATGTTCTCTGCTTAAGACACAGCATCTCACCCTCCTCAGTGAGGATGTGACCTGAGTGTCTGATAGAACCCTTTGGGGTGATGGGCTGCACAGAAAGGAGAACTGTCACCACAGGATCTTGGAAGCGAGCCCTAAGTTTGAAATTTGGCTACTTATTCTGGCCGTGGGCATTCAGACACGTTATTTAAAATCTGAGCCCGTGCAGGCATTTATAACATGGAAATAATGACACAAGCTTGGAGCTTGGGTGTAACTGCATTATCTTCCCTCCTACCCTGCCTCCCTTCCCTCGAGGAACCAAGTAGGCAAAAAGATGCCAGGCATCTATTTCCAGGGCAGGGAGAGGTGGTCACGAAGGATGACGAGTGCCAGGGACAGAGCTGGGTCAGCTTTGTGTGGCCTGGATGCAAGTGGAGATATTTTTCTATGAGGGCTTTGTTCCCTGCGGCCCAACCTTTTTAGAGACTGAGGCTATTTTTAGCCCACGTTTTTGTGATTCTGCAGGACAGCTGTTTCAGGCAAGTATGTAGGCCACTCTGTGATATTTGGAGTCATCATTTTAAGGTTAGGGAGTGGGTTGGGGGAAGACAATGAGAATAATTCCTGAGTTTCTAGATGCATCGTTGGGAGATTTACCCCTACCCTGCAGAGTGCTGCAGCCCGCATCTTCTTTGTGGCTACTCTGGAGCTTCTGGAGGGACCAAGCTGATAAACACCCTTTTCTGCAGGGTAGGGGAGGCCTTGCCACTTGGCATGGAAGATCTTAGTTCCCAGACCAGGGATGGAACCTGCGCCCCCTGCAGTGGAAATGTGGAGCCCTAACCACTGGACCATGAGTGAAGTCTCCAGATGAACACTTGTTACACTTCAAGTTGAGAGTGTTTGTCCTCTTCCAACTTTTTTTTTTTTTTTTTTGGCCATCTGCTTGCCAAAACCAAACCACGGTGGAGAAAAGTTTGGTGACACTCCTGCCAATGAGGCTGTGGGAGGTGGGCTTACCCACAGCCACAGGAATAAAACCAGGACAGCCTTCCCGGAGGGCACGCTGACAGTATTAAATTAAAAAAGGACTCACCTTTGGACTCGGCATTTCTACTTTTTGTTTCTTAATTGTTATCATTTTTAATTGTAAAATACACACAACGTGCAATTCACCATCTTTATTACTTTTCAGTGTTAAACACATTCATACTATTGTGCAACCATCTCCAGAATTTTCTTACCTTGCAAAACTGGAACTACCTATCGAACACCTATGGCACTTTCCCATTTCCCCTCCGCCCAGCCCTTGGCAGCCCCCATTCTACTCTGCCTCTTTGACCTTGACCACTCTAGGGACCTCAACTAAGTGGACTCCTGCAGCTTTTCTCCTTCTGTGACTGGCTTATTTCACTCAGCATAAGGGTCTCAAGGTCCACCCATGTAGCATACTGCAGAACTTCCTTCCCTTTTAAGACGGGAGAATATTTCATTGTATGTATATTATCAGTGTTTCTCCTTTTAAGACTTTCTATTACAGAAACATTCCTAGAAGTACCCAAATAAATGTCCACTTCCAGAGCCTCCAGGAAAGTGCAGAGTTGGAGACAACTCAAATTTCAAATGGATACCTTGAATATGGGTCAGGTTTTAGAAAGATGTAAATGTACTGGCTTGGAAATGCGGAGAAGATCAATTGTTCCCTGAAAACTCATGCTGAAGAGGAGGCTCTATGGTTCAATCCACTTTAGTAAAAACAAACAAAAATAAAATTTAATTCCAAATTGCTGCTGGTGGTGGTCTTGAGTACTCTTGGGAGTAAGACTTGGGATTTTCAAAATAGTTTGGAGTCTATATGTGGTCACAAAGAGCAGTAAAGATATTTTTGGAGATGAAAACAGGGAGGAACAGGAGGGCACAAATCTGTTGCTCAAAGAGGTGGTCAGAGAGCAGCATGCTTGGTCCACTCATGTGCTTACAAAGTGATATCAAGAGGTGATGATAGGGATCTCCCTGGCATTCCAGTGGTTAAGACCTCACCTTCCAGTGCAGGGAGTGTGGGTTACATCCCTGGTGGAGGAGCTAAGATCCCACATGTCTTGGGGCCAAAAAACCAAAACATAAAACGGAAGCAATATTGTAAGAAATTCAGTAAAGATTTTTTAAAAATGGTTCATGTCATGTCAAAAAATCTTTAAAAAAAAAAGAGGCTATGATAATCCAGTAGGAAAGGATCCTCTTGGAGACACCCCTTGAGGTCCCATAGGTCTAACTCTGTCCTGTGCTGTTTATCCAGCTGACCTCCATCCAACTGGTGTACATTTACAGCCAGTGGTAATAAGAGCGCACCTCAGCTTCTAAGGTCATCCATCAGTTACACCTTGAACTTTATCACCTGACCCCGCTATGGCCTCTTAGTAATCTTGGCGCAGGTATTCTCCCCAAGAGTATCCTTGCCCTTGAGTCTCCCAACCGATGACATCTTCTAGCTACCTTCCCTGGCTTCTTTCCTGAGCTTCGAAGACACGCTCATCTAGCTATGAAGCTTGAAAAGTGAAAATGAAAGTAGCTTAGTCGTGTCCGACTCTTTGCGACCCCAAGAGCTATACAGTTCATGGAATTTTCCAGGCCAGAATACTGGAGTGGATAGCCTTTCCCTTCTTCAGGGGATCTTCCCTAGAGATCGAACCCAGGTCTCCCACATTGCAGTAGATTCTTTACTAACTGAGCCACAAGGGAAGCCCCAAAGGAGCTTAACACAATGCAAACAACCACTGTAACAGCTGTTGTGCGGTGAGTACCTCCCTGCTGGCTCATACAGGCGAGGGAGTATCCATAGCGACCCCATGAGGCAGGTGTCGGGATCACATCCATTATACAGATGAGAACTGAGGCTGTGAGCGCTCTATGTAGCCCCGCCCCTCAGGACTCAGTCTCCAGCACTAGCCTGTGGGGATCACCGGTAAGTTTGCTTCAATTGTACAAAGATAGACAGGGTGGTAGTTCTCTTGGGATAAAAAACACTTTTCTTCCATTTTCTGTTTCACCAATTTCCACCTTCTTTCAGTTTTCCTTCACAGAGATGTCAGCATGTTCCCAGTTTTCTGGAATCCTTTTGACTATTTTGACTGCTCACTTTGCAGGTGGGTATTTGGCAGTGGGGAGTTGGGGAGAACCTGCTTTTTGTTTGAAATCACTGCTCGCAAAGTCCCTTTTCCTGGCTGATTGCTTCAGGGCTTCTTTCCCACCGTGGCTCTGGTCTCGTTTGCCCAGGAGCCGAGCCCCCGGGGACAATACAGGGTGAGTCACACGAGGGAGGGCAAGAGCCTCTCACCTGGAATGTTGCTGACTTCACAGAGGAGAAACCAGAAGAGACCAGGTTGGTGCGTTTTTCTCTTTTACTCCAAGCTTCTGGGTCAGAGTAAGGAGGAAACACTTTATCTCCCCCTGACTCCCTGCGGAGGCTGTGAGATGGCTGAACAGCTGGACCAAAGTGAGAAGATGCCGTCTGTCTTCCTGGAGACTGTGTTCCGGATGCCAAACACCGGAGTCCTCAGAACTAACTGAGAGATGGCTGACCTTGATCATCAGTCCTCTCAGCTCATCAAAAGTCAGGTTAGAGTTTTCAAGGAGATCTGGGTTTTAGTAGAAACACTTTACAGAAGAAGTCTAATCTTCCTCCTATCAAGGATTTTCAAATAAATGTTTTAAAGAAGCAGAAATCCTATTTAGAACAAAAGTAGACTCTGGAGATGTTAGTCTGTCAGGCTGACTGCTGGAGGCGGAAACATGGCCTGTCCCCAGGCCCAGCTGTGAGTAGGCAGGATACACGTGTGTCTGTGTGCATGTGTGTGTGCGCATGTGTGTGTGCATGTGTGTGTGTGCATGTGTGTGTGTGTAGAGGAGTCAGGACATGAAAGAAGGTGCATGTGGCTGAATTTCTCATTCCTTCTGTTCCTTCTTTGTGTTTAACTCAAAGGAAAAAAAAGTGCACAGGCTGCTTGGAGGTGTCCAGGTGGAACGAAGCCACCGCAGTTTAGTTCAAGTGAACTGCCATCCACAAATATATCTGAGAAGCAGTCTTTGCCAAGGGAGAAACACTGTTTTGTCTACCCTTTTTATAGGAGATATTTTAAAAAGTCAAGTGAGAGCCTGCAATCTGAAGGGTCTACACTTCCTTTTTTTTCACCCTGCAGTAAGGGAGTAGGTGAGTGGGGTGGGTTCACAGGGAGTTCTGCGTAACGGGGAGGGGACAGCATGGCTTAAGGAGAGGAGAACTAGAGGCCTTAAAGACTAGGGCTGTCTCCCCACTAGTGATAATCAGGTCTACGTGGGGGTGCTTAAACAACAGAAGTATATTTTCTGGGTTCTGGTGGCTCCACAGCTGAGATGAAGCCGTTGGCAGTTTGGTCTTTCCTGAGGCCTCGCTTCTTGGCTTGCAGACGGCTGTCTTTTCCCAGTGTCTACACACGATCTTCCCTCTGTGGAACTCTGTGTCCAAATTTCCACTTCCTATAAGGAAACTGATTCTACAGGATTAGGGTCCAACCTAATGACCTCATTTAACGTGATCACCACTTTAAAGACCTTATCTCCAAACACAGTCACATTTTGAGGTACTAAGACTTAGGATTTTAACCTATGAATTTAGGGGTGGAGTGATACAATTTAGCCCACAGGACTGGATTAAGGCATCAGCTTTGTGAGCAACTCTTGAAGAAGAGGTAACCCAGATGGCACTCGTGGTAAAGAATCCACCTGCCAGTTCAAGAAACATGGGTTTGATTCCTGGGCTGGGAAGATGCCCCGGAGGAGGAAATGGCAATCCACCCCAGTATTCTTGCCTGGAAAATCCCATGGACGGAGGAGCCAGGTGGGCTACAGTCAAAAGAGTTGCAAAGAGTCAGACGCAGCTGAGCACACAGCACAAAGGCATCAATATCTTAAGGAAGAAGAAGTTTGGATGGACCATTAGCCTCCGTTGTTAAGTCACAGGGAGCAGAGCCTGGGATGAAAGTTTTGACTGAGCAAAGGGGACCGAAGTCTTTAGTCATCTGGTCGACTAGGATGCTGCTGGTGCTGGAGGAGCTTGGACAGCTGGCTGGGGTGGGGGAGTGGATAATAAATGCTGTCCTCTGAGCTCTGCCTTCTGCCTCTCTTTTGTCTTTTCTGATGTTTCTTGTAGAACATCTCCTTCACGCCTGCGGCCTCAGTTTCCCTGGTATGCCCATCATTTGAGATGTGTATAAGAGACAGGGGTGGGGGAGTGGATAATAAATGCTGTCCTCTGAGCTCTGCCTTCTGCCTCTCTTTTGTCTTTTCTGATGTTTCTTGTAGAACATCTCCTTCACGCCTGCGGCCTCAGTTTCCCTGGTATGCCCATCATTTCTCCATCACATCCTCCTGTCTCGACACCTCTTCCAAAGACCTGCTGATCCCTTCTTAAAGTTCAAGGTGTGGGAGGTGCCATCTTTCTGGGAGTCAAGTCTTCTGTCGATGATTATATGTCATTTGCTTTCGTTTTTCAGAGACAGCATTCTTTCAACCATATCTTGACTTTTTCATTGCCAGTGATTTCCATTTATACTTTTCAATTTTTGTTTTCCCTAAGATGAAGATAAATAATGTCTGTTCCTGCAAGACCTTTGATTGAGGTTAACCTTGTTTTGCACCAGAGATCTCTAGCAGTCTGAGGCACCAAGCTCTGCAGACACGAAGGCATCCAATGAATCCCACCCGTTTCTTGAAACAAAAGTCATCCTGCTGCCAAATGCTGCGGAATTATATAATTATCAGTTTTGCTTTGTTAGGTAATTGTGCTTTTTAAATGCTTTCCTGAAAATAGCTTTACCAAAATCTACATTTTTTTATCTTCTCTGAAACTTAGGGATGATTGGAACGTTTTTGGGGTTTTTTTTTCTGATTTTATTGTTGCTAAAATGCTTCACAAACGACATTATTAAAAATGAACCAGAACAAAGTTAAGGACATTTTTTTTTTCATCCTTATTCTCCTCTCTGACACAAAAGAGGCTCTTTCACTTCCCTGGGTCTCCTGTTCTCCACCCACTCGCAGTATAAGTGGGATGGTCTAAAGATTCATGAAACACTTGCAAAATTCTTGAGATTTCAAACTGAGAAGGTTCTGTGCAAGTGTGAAAAACAAAGACCAGAAATCCACACACGACAATGGCTCTTCAGACTCGGCCATGACTGCCCTGCCCTGCTTTCGTACTGCAGAAATAGCTATGTTTCCGTCGCTTTTTGTTTGTTTTTTAATATGCTTATTTGATAATTTATTCTGTTTTTAAATTTCAGCAACCCATGGGAATTTAGATCACACCATTTACCAACTTTAATTAAAAAAAGAAATCATCACAACTTTCAAATGTTACCAAGCATGACATTAAAAAGTCAAGATTAATAACAATAGTTTCAGATCACCTAGGAGAAGAGTGTTTTTTTCCACCACCAGGGTGTCTAACTGTCAGCTTCAATAATAGGCCATCATAACTCCCTCATTGTTTTCTTCTCTAACTCTTTGCTTCTACTAAATCATAATTTTAGGAACAGAGGATCCTTCGAGGCTGCTAGGTCAACGGTTTTACTGCCCGGGGAGCCCAGGAGGGTGAATGTTTGAACCTGGAGTGGAACACTGCCTACAGCCCTGTCCTGCCCTTGACTGACTTGGCCTCTGAGACAATTTCTTCATGGTCTGGCGCAGTGTTTGAATGTGACTTGTCAACCTGATTAATAATATGATAATGACTTCTTTCTCTGAATGAATGAAGAAAATAAACATTGAGAAAAAAAACTCCTACTTGGTGATTAGAGTCTTTTATACCAGAGTTCAACCTCCCTGTGAAATTCTGATACCTTTTTTTTTTCTTTTTCTTTTGACCACACCATGTGGCATGTGGGATCTTGGTTCCCCAACCAAGGATAAAACCTGTGCTCCCTGCAGTGGAAGTGCAGAGTGCTAACCACTTGGACCTCCAGAGAATTCCTCTGATATCTTATTTTGGATATTTATGGTTGTAATACATTAGCTTTGAGGCTAGAAGCTCAACCATCTCTAGCCATTTGCCACTTGGAATCACGTGCTAAGTTGCTTCAGTTGTGTCTGACTCTGTGCAACCCTATGGACTGTAGCCCGCCAGGGTCCTCTGCCCATGGGATTCTCTAGGCAAGAATACTGGAGTGGGTGGGTTGCCATGCCCTTCTCCAGGGATTTTCCTGATACAGGGCTCGAATTCAAGTCTCTTATGCCTCTTACATTGACAGTCAGTTTCTTTACCACTAACGCTACTTGGGAAGCCCACTTGGAATGATAGAAGAAGTCTTTCTTTACATATCAGTTACAAGGAAAAAAACATTTTTATAACCTCGTCCTCCTCTCCATAATTTAATGGAAGCACACTTCTTGACTGTGATCTTACTTGAATGTGATTCATACAAACCACACTAAACAGAGTCTTGTTGCCCCTTTCTTCTCACTGCATGCCGAGAGAGTGGAGGTTAAGTCACCGTGAATTCATCACGCTTGTCATTTTCACTGGCTCCCTCCACTGGATACAATGACCAGAGGGCACACTGATGGTCAGTCACTGCCTGTCTTCTGCCAATAAAGTTGTGTATGGATTGGCCTGCAGGAGCAGGCCCTGAACTATACAGATATACTCTTTTTTGCTTCCTGTGTGGCTGGTGTTCCATCAACCCTGGCTCAACACTTGTTTTCCAGGTTACAGCAAAGCTGCCCAAGCAATCTCTCATCCTGGTACATGAAAGTCATTGAGAACTTCTCCCTTGTGTACGTTCCATGCTTGGGTCAAGAATGAGATTGTATTTTGCAGTGTTTTGTCCCAATCTAAGCTGAAGAAACTTTTATGATGTGCACACACATCATCTAGACTACTCTTTCCTCTTGTATGTCCCACTGATTTTACAAGACTTCCTGAACTGTCATTTGGTAATGGCTTTTGGTGATAACCCTCTCTGCTTTGCCTCTAGGCATAATTTTGTCCTGACTACTGTGATTGATATTACAAGATATTTACTTCTGTTTTTGCTGTCAGTTCAATTAGTTTAGTCACTGAGTTGCGTCCGACTCTTTGCAACCCCATGGACTGCAGCACACCAGGCTTCCCTGTCCATTTTCAACTCCCAAAGCTCCCTCAAACTCATGTCCATTGAGCTGGCGATACCATCCAACCATCTCATCCTCTCTCATCCCCTTCTCCTCCGGCCTTCAACTTTCCCAGCATCAGGGTCTTTTTAAATGAGTCAGTTCTTCCCATCAGGGGACCAAAGGATTGGAGTTTCAGCTTCAGCAGCAGTCCTCTCAATGGATATTCAGGACTGATTTCCTTTAGGAAGGACTGACTGGATCTCCTTGCAATCCAAGGGACTCTCAAACAGTTCAAAATCATCAATTCTTCGGCACTCAGCTTTCTTTATAGTCCAACCCTCACATCCATACATGACTACTGGAAAAACGGACCTTTGTTGGCAAAGTAACGTCTCCTCTGCTTTTGAATATGCTGTCTAGGTTGGTCATAGCTTTTTCTAAGGAGCAAGAGTCTTTTAATTTCATGGCTCCAGTCACCATCCAAAGTGATTTTGGAGCCCCCCCAAAATAGTCTATCACTGTTTCCATTGTTTTCCCATCTATTTGCCATGAAGTGATGGGTCCAGATGCCATGATTTTAGTTTTCTGAATGTTGAGCTTTAAGCCAACACACTCTCTTCGTTCATTTTCATCAAGAGGCTCTTTAGTTCTTCTTTGCTTTCTGCCATGAGGGTAGTGTCATCTGCATATTTGAGGTTATTGATATTTCTCCTGGCAATCTTGATTCCATCTTGTGCTTCATCCAGCCCACAGTTTCTCATGATGTACTCTGTATATAAGTTAAATAAATAGGGTGACAATATATAGCCTTGACATACTCCTTTCCCAATTTGGAACCAGTCTGTTGTTTCATGTCCAGTTCTAACTGTTGCTTCCTGACTTGCATACATATTTCTCAAGAGGTAGGTCACGTGGTCTAGTATTCCCATCTCTTTAAGAATTTTCTACAGTCTGTTGTGATCCACACATTCAAAAGCTTTGGCATCGTCAATAAAGCAGAAATAGATGTTTTTCTGGAACTCTCTTGCTTTTTCAATGATCCAATGGATGTTGGCAATTTGATCTCTGGTTCCTCTGGCTTTTCTAAATCCAACTTGAACATCTGGAAGTTCATGGTTCACATACTGTTGAAGCCTGGTTTGGAGAATTTTGAGCATTACTTTGCTAGTGTGTGAGATGTGCGGTAGTTTGAGCATTCTTTGGCATTGCCTTTCTTAGGGATTGGAATGGAAACTGACCTTTTCCAGTCCTGTGGCCACTGCTGAGTTTTCCAAATTTGTTGGCATATTGATTGCAGCACTTTCACAGCATCATCTTCCAGGATTTGAAACAGCTCCACTGGAATTCCATCACCTCCATTAGCTCCTGTCTCTTATACACATCTGTTTCATGTCCAGTTCTAACTGTTGCTTCCTGACTTGCATACATATTTCTCAAGAGGTAGGTCACGTGGTCTAGTATTCCCATCTCTTTAAGAATTTTCTACAGTCTGTTGTGATCCACACATTCAAAAGCTTTGGCATCGTCAATAAAGCAGAAATAGATGTTTTTCTGGAACTCTCTTGCTTTTTCAATGATCCAATGGATGTTGGCAATTTGATCTCTGGTTCCTCTGGCTTTTCTAAATCCAACTTGAACATCTGGAAGTTCATGGTTCACATACTGTTGAAGCCTGGTTTGGAGAATTTTGAGCATTACTTTGCTAGTGTGTGAGATGTGCGGTAGTTTGAGCATTCTTTGGCATTGCCTTTCTTAGGGATTGGAATGGAAACTGACCTTTTCCAGTCCTGTGGCCACTGCTGAGTTTTCCAAATTTGTTGGCATATTGATTGCAGCACTTTCACAGCATCATCTTCCAGGATTTGAAACAGCTCCACTGGAATTCCATCACCTCCATTAGCTCCTGTCTCTTATA
>SJYC01150391.1:0-22254 GCA_006408675.1 Madoqua kirkii
GCCAGATATACTGGAATGTGAAGTCAAGTGGGCCTTAGAAAGTATCACTATGAACAAAGCTAGTAGAGGTGATGGAATTTCAGTTGAGCTACTTCAAATCCTGAAAGATGATGCTGTGAAAGTGCTGCACTCAATATGCCAGCAAATTTGGAAAACTCAGCAGTGGCCCCAGGACTAGAAAAGGTCAGTTTTCATTCCAATCTCAAAGAAAGACAATGCCAAAGAGTGCTCAGATTACTGCACAATTGCACTCATCTCACACGCTGGGAGGGATTGGGAGCAGGAGGAGAAGGGGATGACGGAGGCTGAGATGGCTGGATGGCATTACCGACTTGATGGACATGAGTTTGAGTAAACTCTGGGAGTTGGTGATGGACAGGGAGGCCTGGCGTGCTGCAATTCCTGGGGTCGCAAAGAGTCGGGTGACTGAACTGAACTAAAGGAGATAAAAGACCTGTACCTGGGGAATGTAGTCTTAAGGAGTCAGTCTGGACTTTTCAAATCAGCACCAATGAGGTGATCAGACGCATAGTCCCCTTCTATCCCCACAGGTAGGTTACAAGCCTTAAACAATTCAGTCTTTCCCCCTTCTGCCTGTAAGAGCCTTCTATTTTTTGTTCAACTTCTCAGAGCTCCTTTCTACTTGCCAGATCACTTGTCAAGTGAGTCAATTTGATCTTTAAACTTCACTCAGTTGAAGTTTGTTTTTTAACAGCCATCATTCCAGTGTTGTTACAAAACCCAGTCCTATTTCCTATGGCCCAACTGTCAGTCCCAAACCCAAATCATAAGAGAAGGGAGCTTCCTGGGGGTGGATGTCAGGCAGACACCACTGGCCATCCTCCCTGAAGGCTGTGTGTTTCATTTCACTCTGTCTCTGGTCTCTCTCATCATCATCCTAACAAGCTTCAATATCACACCTTTAAGACTGCAGACTGGGTGCAGCCCTAGAAGAGCAACTACTCCCCTGCCTACCCTACCCTGCACACTCCCGTCCTGCCCTCTGTGCTCTCTCCCTTCACCTCGTCAGACACAGACAGGTAGCCTTTGGGCAGCCCTCCACCTTTGAAACTACTCAGCAAACACATTAAGAGTTTCCTCTTCACCAGAGCTGAGAAAATTATCCCATTTAAAGGACCAGGCCGTAAGCGTCTGCTCTTAATGCTTTCATGCTAAGTCGCTTCTGTACTGTCCAACTCTTTGTGATCCCATGCCTGTAGCCCGCCAGGGTCCTCTGTCCATGGGATTTTCTGGGTAAGAATACTGGAATGGGTTGCCATGTCCTCCTCCAGGGGATCTTCCCAATCCAGGGATAGAACCCACATCTCCTGCACTGCAGGCAGATTCTTTACCTCTGAGCCACCAGGGAAGCCCCAACTCTTTTTGAAACAGAAGCAAAAAGAAAAAAGTCCTGCTGATCTGGAGGTGGCCATTCCAGACCCGGCAAACTTATTTTATGTGCTCTTTACTGTAAGGAGAAGAGGGAGTTGGAGACAACGGAGGGCCTGGGTTAGCTGGAGATACCTATCCTTGTTTTTCTTGGTGTCAATTAGCATAATTTAAAAGACAAGGGTGGGCGAACTGGATATCTGTGTGCCTGCGTTCACGCTTTGAACTTTTCTGTCCTTTGGGCTGATTATGGCCAAGTGACCCATATTTTAAAAGCATTTACAATAAAATGATGCACTTTCTTTTGTGCCATCGGCTTTCCCAAAGAAAAGCAAAAATGTTTTTAAATTGTCCCTTTTTGTCAGCGGTAATGGCTGTGCTATATTTCAGCTCGTCCCCCTTGCGGGCATAGAAAAGGATGGGTAATAAAGGCACAGCTGTAGACACTTTATGGCCTGCTTGGGGGGTAGAGGGGGAGGAGGGGAGTGGAGGCAAGAAACAGATTGACTGTGTGTCAACAAATGCAGCTGGGGAAAGAGAAAGCTCTTAAAGAGCTCTGCAACTTAAAGTCCAAGATAAATGATGTTCCTATTTGGAAAGGAAAAAAAATGGAGGTGAAATTCAATAAAGCCTAGTTCAAAAGAAAAGGTTTCCAAAGGCCTTTTTTTTGCAGCTAGGCAGCTCCCGAGAGAAATGAGCAAGAGTAGCCATAGGCAAGGGGGGTGTGCAGCCCAAAGAGACAACAAAAACCCGTCCAGGCTGTGCACTATGACCCAGGCCTGGCAAAGCTTGGCTCAATGGAGCACCACCAGGTGGGGGGCAGGGATGATCTGGTTCACAGAAATGGGCCCAGGAAACTGACACAGTCCTGATTCAGGGCCCAGTCAGGCCTCGAAATGGAGAGAAGGGCAGAAAAGAATGAGATGATGGTGAGGCTGAGTCATGTTTTGATAGAGATCGTGTTGCATTGGAGATCAGGAGATCAGATCAAGCCCCAGCTCTAACACCAACTGGCTTTGAGAGGACAGCGTGTCTATGAGGGTGCTGGCCCTGACATCTCTGCAGCCTGTGATGGATTATGAAAACTTTCCCCTTCCAACACCTCATTTGAATCTCGCAAACATCCTGTGAGGTCAGTTGAGATCCTTGGCCCCCAAGTTACAGATGGGAAAACTAAGGTTCAAGGAGATGAAGCACTTGCGGGTCACACTCTACACACTGTAGCAAGTGCAAGAGTCAGGACTTGTCTCCCAAAGCACCTGCCTCTGGAGCTCATGCTCTTCCTTTTCTATCCCTTAGGTCTCAGTGAATGGAGACAAGGGGCCTTTCCTTCACTGGAAGCCCATAGGGAAGACCACCAGGAAGAAGCAGTTGAGTTTTCTTCCCACAGACATTGGTGGGCACCACCTTTAAAGAAAAAATTGCATCCATTAGGATGCAAGAAGCAGAAACCTCAATCTGATTTAAACAGAAGGGAACAATTATCTCACAAAAACTAGAAGTCCAAGGTACTTGATTCAGCAGCTCATAAGTACTACTTCACCCCAAAGCTAGCAGCAAGATGAAAGAAATCCCAAATATGACATCATATCTGGACACAACAGCTATCTAAGAAGATCACCTTTTCCTATGGTTCCCTCTTAAGACTAGGGAAAGTGAAAGTGAAAGTGAAGTCGCTCAGTCATGTCCAACTCTTTGTGACCCCATGGACTACGGCCTACCAGGCTTTGTGACCCCATGGACTGCAGCCTACCAGGCTCCTCCCTCCATGGGATTCTCCAGGCAAGAGTACTGGAGTGGGGTGCCATTTCCTTCTCCAGGGGATCTTCCCAACCCAGGGATCGAACCAGGTCTCCTGCATTCCAGGCAGACGCTTTAACCTCTGAGCCACCAGGGAAGCCCAAGACTAAGGAAACTTTACCCAAATCCTCCCAACAGACTTCCCGAAGATTCTTCAGACAGGGTGGTGTCACCTGCCCATTCTCAAAATGATTATTACTAAGGAGAGTAGGATTATCCTCAGTTAAATAAAGCCCAGACATGGAAACAAGGCCAATGCCAGCTTCTGCCAAAGCCCATGGAAAGGAATGGAGATGAAAGAAAAGAAAGGTTGGTACTGAATTCTGGCAATTCTTAGGCAATCATTAGTGGCCACTAAACCAACAGCATCCACTAAAAAGGTGAAAGATGCACACAGGCTTTAACTACATACCCACTGGAATGGCTAAAATGAAAAAGAGGAAATGTCTCAAAAGATTAAACATGTTGGCAACCCAGATCTCTTAGACACAGCTGACAGGAGTGTGACTAGTACATCCACTTGAGCATCGAATAATGCTGAATATACATGTACTCTATGACTCAGCAATTCTACTCCTAGGATTGACCTAGAAAGAAACCCATCCTAATGTTCACCATAAGATATGTACAGAATGTTGATATATCCATAAGAGCCTAAAACTGGGAAGTCACCCAAACGTCCATCCTTAGTAGGTCAGGTAAATGCATCGAGGCGGATTCACACAAGAATGAGAATAAACAATCTACACCACATGCATATTAACAAATTGAAAGATAAAAACTATATGATAATCTCAACAGATGCAGGAAAGCTTTGGACAAAATTCAACACCCATTTATGATAAAAAATAAATCCCAGAAAATCGATGTAGAAGAAACCTACCTCAACATAATAAAGGCCATATACAACAAACCTATACCACATGCAAACAATACGCATGAATCTCACAACGTTGAACAAAAGATGCCAGAGAATGGGTTTCCTCACAAAAACTGGAAGTCCAAGGTGGTTGATAGGTAGCTCCATAATGGCAAAATAAGTTTCCTGTGGCATGACATTTATACAAAGTGCAAAAACTGGCAAACAATCTAAACAGGTGGAAGTCAAGGTAGAAACTACCCTTGGAAGGTTAGTACCTCAAAAGGAGCAGGAAGAAGGCTTGAGAGGCATCCATACAGTTATGACATGTGACTGTGTATAAATCTCAATATTTTAAAATACAGACTTGAGAGTCATACAAGTTGGATTTGAATCCTTGATGCATCAGGTTCTTGCAGTGTGATTTTGGGCAAGTGACTTCACCTCATTTTTTCATCTATTATATGGTGATAATTATAATATGCAGTAGAAGATTTTGAGCAAGAAATGAGGCAATATAAAGTGCTTTACACAATATCAATAACATAGTAAATAATCAATAAACAGTATCTATTATTTTACTATTACTACTGATAACAATAGCAGTGCCTTCTCAGGCATTAAGGGTACAGGCTCTGAAAAGCCTCAGTAGTAAAGTTAGCAATTTTAGGGTCAATGGGGACAAGAGGCCTCAATGCAATAAGCTAAAGAAGACCAGGAAAAAAATGGCAGGCTCCACAGGCAACCCAGACCAGAGCTTCTCAAACTTTACTGGACATAAAAATGTACCAGGACCTGACTAAAATTCAGATTGTACATTTTTAACAAAGTCCAAGGTGAAGTTGATGATGCTTTGAATAACACAGACCACACGTTGAAGCAAGGCTCTTTAACTTCTATGCAGAGTACATCATGAGAAATGCTGGGCTGGAAGAAGCACAAGCTGGAATCAAGATTGCTGAGAGAAATATCAATAACCTCAAATATGCAGATAACACCACTCTTATGGCAGAAAGCGAAGATGAACTAAAGAGCCACTTGATGAAAGTGAAAGAGGAGAGTGAAAAGGTTGGCTTAAAGCTCAACATGCAGAAAACTAAGATCATGGCATCTGGTCCCATCACTTCATAGGAAGTAGATGGGGAAACAGTGGAAGCAGTGTCAGACTTTATTTCTCTGGGCTCCAAAATCATTGCAAATGGTGACTGCAGCCATGAAATTAAAAGATGCTTACTCCTTGGAAGGAAACTTATGGGCAACCTAGATAACATATTAAAAAGCAGAGACATTACTTTGGCAACAAAGGTCCGTCTAGTCAAGGCTATGGTTTTTCCAGTGGTCATGTATGGATGTGAGAGTTGGACTGTAAAGAATGCTGAGCACTGAAGAATTGATGCTTTTGAACTGTGGTGTTGGAGAAGACTCTTGAGAGTCCCTTGGACTGCAAGGAGATCCAACTAGTCCATTCTAAAGGAGACCAGTCCCTTGGGTGTTCTTTGGAAGGACTGATACTAAAGCTGAAACTCCAATACTTTGGCCACCTCATTCGAAGAGTTGACTCATTGGAAAAGACTCTGATGCTGGGAGGGATTGGGGGCAGGAGGAGAAGGGGACGACAGAGGATGAGATGGCTGGATGATATCACCAACTCAATGGACATGAGTTTGAGTAAACTCCGGGAGTTAGTGATGGACAGGGAGGCCTGGTGTGCTGCAATTCATGAGATCATAAAGAGTCAGACACGACTGAGCAACTGAACTAAACTGAGGTCTTGAAGAGCACCCCACTCCAGTAGTCTTGCCTGGAAAATCCTATGGATAGAGGAGCCTGGTAGGCTGCAGTCCATGGGGTCGCAAAGAGTCAGACACGACTAAGCAATTTCACTTTCCCTTTTCACTTTCATGCATTGGAGAAGGAAATGGCAACCCACTCCAGTGTTCTTGCCTGGAGAATCCCAGGGACAGGGGCGGCTGGTGGGCTGCTGCCTATGGAGTCCCACAGAGTCGGACATGACTGAAGCAACTTAGCAGCACAGGTCTTGAAGAACACATGAATCAGAGGAATCTGGAGTGAGAGGAGGCATCTGTCTCTTCCCTCTCATGATGGAGACAGCTCTAGAGATATAATGTGTGTAGCTCCCATAATGAATCCTGTCTCCCATAACACGTATAATGATTCTGCTCTCTGATTCAACCATGACTGCTATACCTGTTATGAGGAAGAGATTTCTTTTTAAATTGAAAATATGAGACAGGCAAATTGTATAAGAAAAAGAAAGGCAATTAAAAACCCCAGGAGATAAAAAGCATTGTCTAAAAAGAAATGTAATAAAAGGCAACAACTTGACTCTGTGATGAAAAATAGCTATTGATTTAAAATTTTTAGAATCAATGAATAGACAAAGTATGGAAGGGTTAAGTATCACTACCCAACCCAACAGAATTAAAAACTATGAATCTTGACAACACAAAAATAAAAGTTCGTAAAGTGAAACTGAGAAGAAAGGAGCTGAAGGGAAGGCAGGGGCACTTGAAAACTCATTACAGGAAATGATGAGCTAAAACAATAGTGCTACAACTTTCTTACAGTTTATAGGAAGGGGACAGACCTTTGCCTTGTTTTCCTATTTATTCCCAACATCTGGAATACTGTCTGGTACAGAGGTGTTCGACAATACTGGTCAAACAAAGTGAAGTCGCTCAGTTGTGCCCGACTCTTTGCGACCCCATGGACTGTAGCCTACCACGCTTCTCCATCCATGGGATTCGCCAGGCAACACTGGAGTGGGTTACCATTTCCGAATTCAGGTCTCCCGTATTGGAGGCAGACGCTTTAACCTCTGAGCCACCAGGGAAGTCCCAAAAGGAAAATGTTAAAGTCCAAAGGCACCTCAGAGATCATCTCAGTCTACTCCCCCTACTTTACAGATGAGAACTCAAGGTGCAGAGATGTATAGGTGAGACAAAAGCCTTACCACTCTTTTGTGGCCAAGCCAGGATTTAAATATAGATTCTCTGGCTCCCAAGTCTTATGCCCTCTCCTCCATGCTGCCTTCTTTGAGTCCACTCATGGGTGGAAGAGTCACACTGAGGCTTGGCCGAAGACCCTTCCAGTCTCAAGTGTGCATCTAAGTGCTAACATTCCTTGTGGAGTTTGCAGAGCAGAATGGCCACTGTGGTTGAACTTCACCCGGAGCTAAGACCAGTGATGGGAATGGAACATCAGTGGGTAGACCAATGTGCCATTCAACCACTGACCAAAGATAATCACGTGCGTGCATGCTCAGTTATGTCCAACTCTTTGCGACTCCATGAACTGTAGCCCACCAGGCTCCTCTGTCCATGGAGCTGTCCAGGCAAGAATACTAGACAGGGTTGCCATTTCCTCCTCCCAGGAATATTCCTGACCCAGAGATCAAACCCAACCCTCTTGCATCTCCTGCATTACAGGTGGATTCTTTACCACTATACCACCTGAGAAGTCCAACAGAAAACAGATTTTTAGGTTTTTTAAAAATATATATATTCACAATCGTGATTATATCACATAGAATTTTATCAACTATTTCATTTGTTACCGTAACACATTTCTCCCTATGAAATTATATACTGAACCATTTTAATTTTTTTTTGTTTGTTTTTGACCAAGCAGCTTGCAGGATCTTAGTTCCCTGACCTCAGCAATGAAAGCATGTAGTCCTAACCACTGGATCACCAGGGAATTCCCAGAAATACTTGGGTTTTTTTGTAACTTAAATAGTATTGCTTCATGTGGCCATACTGTCCTTAGCTTAAGCAACCTCCCTACTGTTGGCAGATTAGGTTGCTTATTATTTAAGGTTTTTATTATTTGGGGTTTTACCATAATGGCATCAGTCAATAGCTCTGTAAGTAAGACTTTTAATTTCATTACTTGCTTAGTAGAGACTCTAAGAAGTAGAATAATGGAATAACAGGAATAAACATTCATAAGGGGCTCCACTGGTGGCACAGTGGTAAAGACTCTGCTTGCTGATGCAGGAGACGCGGGGCTCGATTGCTGGGTTGGGAAGATCCCTTGGAGGAGGAAATAGCTACCCACTCCAGAATTCTTGCCTGGAAAACCCCATGGACAGAGGAGCCTGGCAGGCTTCAGTCCATAGGGTCACAAAGAGATGGACACAACTGAGCACACATGCAACAAAATACCACTGACTTTCCTGGTGGCTCAGACGGTAAAGCGTCTGTCTACAATGCGGGAGACCTGGGTTCGATCCCGGGGTCAGGAAGTTCCCTGGAGAAGAAAAAGGCAACCCGCTCCAGTACTCTTGCCTAGAAAATCCCACGGATGGAGAAGTCTGGTGTCCGTGAGGTCACAAAGAGTCAGACATGACTGAGTGACTTCACTTTCACTTTCAGGTGGCTTATAAACAACAGAAATTTGCCTCTCATGGTTCTGCAGGCTGGAAGTCAAGATCAGGGTGCCAGCATGGGCGGGTGAGGGCCCTCTTTTGGGTTGCAGATTTATGTCTTCACCTAGAGGAAGAGGCAGGGGAGCTGACTCAGACCTTTTCTATAAGGGCACTAATTACATTTGTGAGAGTTCTACCTTTATGACCTAATCACCCCTAAAGGTCCCATCACCTAATGCCATCACCATCAAATTGCATGAGGATTTCAGTGTATGAGTTTCTGAGTGGACTCAAACATTCAGACCACAGCAGAGGGGACACAGACTGGAGCTGCATAAATAAATACGTATTCTAAGTAGCTGCCAAGCTCCCATCTTCCTAGACTTCCTAGACTTTCTAAAGCCACTTTACACAAGGCTTTAGAGTCAAGCTTCATTTCTGACCCAAGATTCCAGGCACAGCTTGACCACCCACTTTGTCCAGGACACCCAGTTTGTAAGTGGCAGTGCCAGGATTCAGGTTTAGAACTGACCAAGAAGCTTCCAGAGGGAAGTTTATCCTCACCCCCAGGAGACTCACAGAGTCCCTGTATTTTCCTTTCACAACTCTTCTCACAATTTGTAATTACGTAATTATACATTTGTGAGTACGTGTTTACTGACTGTCTCCCCAGCTGGCCTGTCAGCATTTTGCTTACCACTGTATTTTCAGGGCCAGGAGCTCAGGAAAGGTTCAGCAAATGCTTGCTCTTGGGTTTCCTGGGGCCATGACACCCCAAACCCAGGCCCGGTCCGTCCACAGGATCCCCTCCACCCTCGCGGGGCCCAGCCCTTCCCCCACGTGCCCCAAGCAGCCAGCCAGACGTCACCTCACCCCAGCGCGGCTCAGCCTCGTACCCCAGATCTGCCTGTCGTCCCTGCCCCCTCTGCTACTACCCACTGCTGTCTGGGAAGAGCTGGAGGTCCAGAATGCCTGGTATCTCATCACTCCTCGAAACCTCTGACCCCAGGCAGTTCCCCTGGGTTCAACCTGCAGGGCTGCAGAAGAAACCCAATCCTAGCCGCCAAAGCGGCTCCCATGTAAAACGGCCGCAGAAGGGATAGGAAGGAGGTCTTGGGAGTTGCTGAGGGAGGGAAGGGGAGCGCTGACCACTGAGCTTAGACGCTTTCTTAACCACCAGGGTCTCAGGGCTTTCCACAAATACGCTAATTTTGGTGAGCTGAAGCCTACTCAGGAGAGCCTAGCCCTGGCTGGGACTAGGTGGGGCGGGTCCTGAGGGGAGGGCAGGGCCTGAGAGGGAGGGTGGAGCTCTGGGCAAGCAGATTGGATCCGAAGGAGGAGAGGAGCCTAATGGTAGGAGGGTAGATGGTAGGGGACGGCACCTTGGCCAGGGGGCAGAACCTCAGTTCAGTTCAGTTGCTCAGTCCTCTCTGACTCTTTGTGACCCCATGGACTGCAGCACGCCAGGCCTCCCTGTCCATCACCAACTCCCGGAGCTTGCTTAGACTCATGTCCATTGAGTCGATGATGCCACCCAACCATCTCTGTTGTCCCCTTCTCCTGCCTTTAATCTTTCACAGTATCGGGTTTTTTTCTAAGGAGTCAGTTCTTCCCATCAGGTGGCCACAGTATTGGAGGTTCAGCGTCAGCATCAGTTCTTCCAATGAATATTCAGGACTAATTTCCTTTAGGATTGACTGGTTGGATCTCCTTCCAGTCCAAGGGACTCTCAAGTGTTCTCCAACACCACAGATCAAAAAGCATCAATTATTTGGCACTCAGCCTTCTTCACAGTCCAACTCTCACATCCATACATGACCACAGGAAAAACCATAGCTTATACTAGATGGAACTTTGTTGGCAAAGTAATGTCTCTGCTTTTTAATATGCTGTCTAGGTTGGTCAATTCAAATCCTGAAAGATGATGCTGTGAAAGTGCTGCACTCAATATGCCAGCAGAGTTGGAGCACTCAGCAGCGGCCACAGGACTGGAAAAAGTCAGTTTTCATTCCAATCCCAAAGACTGGCAATGCCAAAGAATGCTCTCAAACTACCACACAGTTGCACTCATCTCACATGCTAGTAAAGTAATGCTCAAAATTTTCCAAGCCAGGCTTCAGCAATATGTGAACCTTGAACTTCCAGATATTCAAGCTGGTTTTAGAAAAGGCAGAGGAACCAGAGATCAAATTGCCAACATCTGCTGGATCATCAAAAAAGTAAGAGAGTTCCAGAAACACATCTATTTCTGCCTTATTGACTATGCCAAAGCCTTTGACTGTGTGGATCACAATCAACTGTGGAAAATTCTGAAAGAGATGGGAATACCAGACCACCTGATCTGCCTCTTGAGAAACCTGTATGCAGGTCAGGAAGCAACACTTAGAACTGAACATGGAACAACAGACTGGTTCCAAATAGGAAAAGGAGTATGTCAAGGCTATATAGTGTCACCCTGCTTATTTAACTTCTATGCTGAGTACATCATGAGAAACACTGGACTGGAAGAAACACAAGCTGGAATCAAGATTGCTGGGAGAAATATCAATAACCTCAGATATGCAGATGACACCACCCTTATGGCAGAAAGTGAAGAAGAACTATTGACTACTGGAAAAACGGACCTTTGTTGGCAAAGTAACGTCTCCTCTGCTTTTGAATATGCTGTCTAGGTTGGTCATAGCTTTTTCTAAGGAGCAAGAGTCTTTTAATTTCATGGCTCCAGTCACCATCCAAAGTGATTTTGGAGCCCCCCCAAAATAGTCTATCACTGTTTCCATTGTTTTCCCATCTATTTGCCATGAAGTGATGGGTCCAGATGCCATGATTTTAGTTTTCTGAATGTTGAGCTTTAAGCCAACACACTCTCTTCGTTCATTTTCATCAAGAGGCTCTTTAGTTCTTCTTTGCTTTCTGCCATGAGGGTAGTGTCATCTGCATATTTGAGGTTATTGATATTTCTCCTGGCAATCTTGATTCCATCTTGTGCTTCATCCAGCCCACAGTTTCTCATGATGTACTCTGTATATAAGTTAAATAAATAGGGTGACAATATATAGCCTTGACATACTCCTTTCCCAATTTGGAACCAGTCTGTTGTTTCATGTCCAGTTCTAACTGTTGCTTCCTGACTTGCATACATATTTCTCAAGAGGTAGGTCACGTGGTCTAGTATTCCCATCTCTTTAAGAATTTTCTACAGTCTGTTGTGATCCACACATTCAAAAGCTTTGGCATCGTCAATAAAGCAGAAATAGATGTTTTTCTGGAACTCTCTTGCTTTTTCAATGATCCAATGGATGTTGGCAATTTGATCTCTGGTTCCTCTGGCTTTTCTAAATCCAACTTGAACATCTGGAAGTTCATGGTTCACATACTGTTGAAGCCTGGTTTGGAGAATTTTGAGCATTACTTTGCTAGTGTGTGAGATGTGCGGTAGTTTGAGCATTCTTTGGCATTGCCTTTCTTAGGGATTGGAATGGAAACTGACCTTTTCCAGTCCTGTGGCCACTGCTGAGTTTTCCAAATTTGTTGGCATATTGATTGCAGCACTTTCACAGCATCATCTTCCAGGATTTGAAACAGCTCCACTGGAATTCCATCACCTCCATTAGCTCTGTTCGTAGTAATGCTTCCTAAGGCCCTCTTGACTTCGAGTTCCAGAATATCTTGCTCTAGGTGAGTGATCATACCATCGTGGTTATCTGGGTCACGAAGATCTTTTTTATATAGTTCTGTGTATTCTTGCCAGCTCTTCTTAATATCTTCTGCTTCTGTTAGGTCCATACCACTTCTCTCCTTGGTGTAAGGAGTTCAGAATTGAGTCATGCACCAGTGTAAAGTGAAGATAAATTGTTAGTTGCTTCAGCTGTGTCTGACACTTTGCGACCCATGGACTACAGCCCGCCAGGCTCCTCTGTCCATGGGATTTCCCAGGCAAGAGGATACTGGAATACTGTATCCAGAACACTGGAGTGGGTCGCCATTTCCTCCTCCAGGGGATCTTCCCAATGCAGAGATTGAACCCGAGTCTCCTGCACTGCAGGCAGATTCTTTACAGTCTGAGCCACCAGGGAAGCCCTAGAGCCTAGTCCTTTTCTTCAACCATTAATTAATTGGTTATTTTCACCCTGGAACATATGACTTATTCTGGGGCGAGTGGGGAGAATTTGGTTTACCTGTAACTGTGGTTCTGTCACTGTGCTTAGTTTGAGAATCATAAAGTAATAGATGACTTCCTGCCATCTGTTTTAAAGTTTCAAAACAGACAATTCTTGAGCATTAGGGGTCAGTAGATTGCTTATGCAGTGATGATCAGATTTCACATCTTCACTGTCAAACCTCCTACTTGTTTTTTTTTATTCTTTTTTAAGTTTACTTTGTCAATTCATTCTGTTTTTGTCTTTGTTTTGTGGTGGTGGTTGGGGAAGCCACGTGTGCAGCTTGCAGGAACTTAGTTCCCAGCTAGGGATTGAACCTGGTCACTCAGCAGTGAAAGCGCCGAGTACTAACCATTGGACGTCTGGAGAATTCCCCTCCTACTTGCTTTTTTAAAACAAATAAGCAAACGACTTTCTGACTGTGTGAAATGACATCCTAGTCACTTGTTCCAGCACAGATTTCACATTTACTGCTTTTACTAGAATCTTCACTATTTACATTTAAAACATTTAGAGTTGCAATGTATATAATACTACTTTCTTTACTACTTTTAGGATTCTATGAAAGGCTTCATATAGCCATGAAGATTCAAGGGAAGAAATAATATAATTATCCCTTAAGTGACTAGAGCTGCTGTTGGAAACTAAAGATGCTCTATCGAGGTTACAGAATGAACTTTCAACTTTTAAGCATTAAAAAAAAAAAAGCTCAGGACTACATTGAAAAAACAATGACACCCAAGTTAGAGACTAGGAAATAGTGACTTTATATGTCATCACAGTCTGGTGAGTTCTACACCAACAGGACTCTAGAATTAGGTCTGGTACGGTGGTTAATAGAAATTCAAAGGTAATCTAGATTTTTAAAGAACTCAACTGGTTTGAGAAATTGCTTTAATCCATGAGTCAGATGACTTCTCTGACATGATGTCAACAGTCTATGTATGCTTACACTTCAGGGTTACAATCAAATTAGTCAATGCTACATCTTTTAGGAAGATATAATCATGGGGCTGTCTTTCAGAAGGATATGGTTACTCTTAATTTTTAAACTTAAATTATGAATTGAGGGGATTCTGACCTGGAGGAGGTCACATCAATCCTATCGGAAATGTATTTTACTCTGATGGCAGCCCCTCTTCATTGTTTTTCATGATCTTTGTGTCCTCAGGCTCTGGTGTAGAGACTGAACATAGCAAATACCCCCGAAGTGCTCAGTGGTTATTCACTGGATGAGTCAATGGATACATCGATCAGGAAGCAAGGTATGGTGGATGTGCGTTTCAGTCAGACAGACCTGGATTCCAATTCTACCTCTGCAATTTATTAGGCTATTGTGTGACCTTGGGTGAGTTTTTTAAGCTCCCCGACTCTCAGCTTTCTCAAGTGTTTAAGAACAGGAGACATCCTCAGAAAAAATGGCAAGAATGACCCTACCTCACAGAGTTCTGGCCTTAAAAGAGGTGTCCCTCTACAGAAGCTCCTGATGGATAGTTCAAAAATGTTTGTCTCTCCTCTTGCACTGGGCTTCTCCTCTTTGGCAGAGATCTTCGAGTTTTAGAGTTGCAATGTATATAATACTACTTTCTTTACTACTTTTAGGATTCTATGAAAGGCTTCATATAGCCATGAAGATTCAAGGGAAAGAAATAATATAATTATCCCTTAAGTGACTAGAGCTGCTGTTGGAAACTAAAGATGCTCTATCGAGGTTACAGAATGAACTTTCAACTTTTAAGCATTAAAAAAAAAAAAGCTCAGGACTACATTGAAAAAACAATGACACCCAAGTTAGAGACTAGGAAATAGTGACTTTATATGTCATCACAGTCTGGTGAGTTCTACACCAACAGGACTCTAGAATTAGGTCTGGTACGGTGGTTAATAGAAATTCAAAGGTAATCTAGATTTTTAAAGAACTCAACTGGTTTGAGAAATTGCTTTAATCCATGAGTCAGATGACTTCTCTGACATGATGTCAACAGTCTATGTATGCTTACACTTCAGGGTTACAATCAAATTAGTCAATGCTACATCTTTTAGGAAGATATAATCATGGGGCTGTCTTTCAGAAGGATATGGTTACTCTTAATTTTTAAACTTAAATTATGAATTGAGGGGATTCTGACCTGGAGGAGGTCACATCAATCCTATCGGAAATGTATTTTACTCTGATGGCAGCCCCTCTTCATTGTTTTTCATGATCTTTGTGTCCTCAGGCTCTGGTGTAGAGACTGAACATAGCAAATACCCCCGAAGTGCTCAGTGGTTATTCACTGGATGAGTCAATGGATACATCGATCAGGAAGCAAGGTATGGTGGATGTGCGTTTCAGTCAGACAGACCTGGATTCCAATTCTACCTCTGCAATTTATTAGGCTATTGTGTGACCTTGGGTGAGTTTTTTAAGCTCCCCGACTCTCAGCTTTCTCAAGTGTTTAAGAACAGGAGACATCCTCAGAAAAAATGGCAAGAATGACCCTACCTCACAGAGTTCTGGCCTTAAAAGAGGTGTCCCTCTACAGAAGCTCCTGATGGATAGTTCAAAAATGTTTGTCTCTCCTCTTGCACTGGGCTTCTCCTCTTTGGCAGAGATCTTCGAGAATATTCAGAGAAGGAGCTAAAGCTCTCAAGTGAGTTGAACACCAAAAAAGTGTTCGTTGCTCAGTCGTGTCCGACTCTGTGCGACCCCATAGACGGCAGCCCACCAGGCTTCCCCATCCCTGGGATTCTCCAGGCAAGAACACTGGAGTGGGTTGCCATTGCCTTCTCCAATACATGAAAGTGAAAAGTGAAAGAAAAGTCGCTCAGTCGTGTCCAACTCTTAGCCCACCAGGCTCCTCGTCCATGGGATTTTCCAGGCAAGGGTACTGGAGTGGGGTGTCATTGCCTTCTCCGGGAAACTCAAAAGGTTAGATTAAAGTAAAATGTCTATTTCAAACCTGAGAATGAGAAATTTGAATTTTTTTCTAGAAAAGTTCTTTATATATTATTTAACATGTGAAGAAGTAAAATCTGGTGCCTTGCCCTTCTCCATTTCCTCCAAAGACAGAACACAGAAAGGTGTGGTGCTCACACTATAGCAGGGGTCTGTAAACCCTTTTTGTAAGGAACCAGGTAATAAATATTTTTGGCTTTGTGGGTCTGTTGTTTAGTCGCTAAGACATGTCCAATTTTTTGCAACCCCATGGACTGTAGTTCACCAGGATCCTCTGTTCATGGGATTCTTCAGGCAAGAATACTGGAGTTGTTTGCCATTTTCTTCTCCCAATTCAGGAATCAAATTCATGTCTCCTGCATTGGCAGGCAGATTCTTTACTGTTGGGCCACCTGGGAAGCCCTATGGTCTCTGTTACAACTATTCAAAAATAGCACAGGCAATATGTAAATTAATAGACATGGTTATATGCCAATAAACCTTTATTTATACAGATTGACAATGAGCGAGATTTGACTGTGCCATTCATAGAGTTTGCAGATCTTGCCTTACAGCAGCAACTTTCAGTTAAATACAAGAGTCAGGCAAGGTCTGTCCACTTTCTCTCTGTTTATCTTTGAGGGCAGCATTCATATCGAGGGTTCATAACCTTCTATCCTTTATATTAAGATGAACAAGGAAGAATTTATTTGAGGCCAACGGAATCACTGATAAGTTTATTTTAAAGTTTTATGTACGAGAATCTGAGCCCCTAACTTCAGAATTTCCTTATCACATTCTCAGTTTTGGCGGGGTCCATACATAGGCATGAACCACGCATCACATTTTGCAAATATGCTTGTACATATGTATGGCTTTAACTTTCTGTGCCTCCGTGGGTTTTTTTAAGTTTTTATTGAATTTGTTACAATATTGCTTTTGTTTTATGTTTTGGTGCTTTGGCTGCCTGATCTTATCTCTCCCTCCAGGGATCGAACCTATACCCCCTGTACTGGAACTAGATTGCCAGGGAAGTCCCCTGTGACCCAGTGTGTTTTATCCTGGAATCTTAGGACTGGCTACTATTTACTTATTATCTTTATTTTTTTTTTTTTTTTGAGGACAAGCTTGGTAATTCAAGAGAGATTACATGTATTTTTATGTTTCAGTCTGTCTCTCTCAGACTTAAGCCCAGTTCTGTTTTCTAGCTTTTATACCTAATTATAGGCAGTGTTTCGAGAAGGTCGTGTCCTGTGATGCTTGAAATCTTGCCCTGAATCTGCTACTATACCATATGAGCAGGGGAATATTTCGGACTTGCTTTTTATTACCATTCCACATTTGAAAATCATTTAGTAGTTTTGCAAATGAGTTTGTTTTTATTGCTACAATAGAGAAACAATTATCTGCATCTTGTTTTTACTGCACCAAGTGCCATATTCTCGGGCATCGGGAAGGCCCAGATGGCAAGTTTAGCAGACATTGGAAATAAACGGGTTTGTTTAAAAAAGCAAGAGCTTCTATCCAGGAAAAGGGGTATTGCATTTTAGATGTATTCCTGAAATCATGTCTACACACAGCTGACACAGTTAGCTAAAACAGAGTGGGGAGATTATATGCATCAACATCTTCCACGGGAAATCCTGCACTTTATCTTTAGGCAAGAGTTTTGAATTCTTTGTTGTTTTTGTTTTCTGGACTTTTTTTTTTACCATGCTGCATGGCTTGTGGGATCTTAGTTCCCCAACCAGGGATTGAACCCTAGGCCCCAGCAGCTGAAAGCAGTGAAAGCACTGAGTCCAAACCACTAGTGTGTGTGTGTGCGTGCGTGCACGTGCACAATAAGTTGCTTTCATCTTGTCTGACTCTTGCAACCCTGTGGACTGTAGCCTGCCAGGCTCCTCTGTCCATGGGATTCTCCAGGCAAGAATACTGGAGTGGGTTGCCGTGTCCTCCTCTAGAGGATCTTCCTAACACAGGGATTGAACCCACTCCTCTTAAGTCTCTTGCGTTGGCAGGAGGATTCTTTACCACTAGTGCCCCCTGGGAAGCCCCCAACCGTCAGACTGCCTGGGAATTCCCTGACTACTTTCTTGTTGAAAGAAGTCTACCAGAGTGGGCTTGAGTCACGTGTGATGAGTCCGCCCAAGCCGACCAAAGCATTCTGGCTGACTTCCAGGTTGATAGGAATCACCAGCTGGATGGAATGTGTCACTTACTGCACCAGTTGTCGTAACTGAAGGGGAGCGTGATTGATCACGATGCAGCCATTTCAACACTCTACTTTCCTGTCTTCGCCTGATAGGGAGGACAGAATAGTTAGGACTTGTCAGGTGCATTGCAGTTTACTTAGGGTGAGGAGATGATGCTTGAGTAAGGGCTGCATGGGGCAGATGGAACAGTGGATAGAAAGAGACGGTGGCCAAGACAAAGTAAGAGATCTGCACTAGCGGGAGCCTATAGCCTCCCTGGGGACCTGGCAGGAGGTGAGGGTTGAGAGGTAGACAGTGAAGCTGTCTGAACTCCCCACTAAGATGGAGTTCACCTGCCAAGTTCCTTTCTAAAGTTTTATTCCCTTTCTTACCCTGCCCCTAGACCTCTCAGGCTAGAGGAGTCTGAAAGAAAAAGTGGTGGTGGTGGTTTAGTCACTAAGTCATGTCCGACTCTTGTGACCCCATGGACTGTAGCCCACCAGGCTCCTCTGTCCACGGGATTCTCCAGGTAAGAATACTGGAGTCGGTTGCCATTTCCTTCTCCAGGGGATCTTCCCCACCCAGGAATCAAACCCAGGTCTCCTGCATTGGAAGGCAGATCCTTTACTGACTGAGCTATGAGGGAAGCCCAAAAAGGTAGGAGAAGGTAACATTGAGCAGGTCCCTGCAGGGCTTTTGGGGGGTACAAATATCCCTCTGTGCCCCCTGTTCCTTGAAAAAGGCATTAGTCTCCTAGGAGTTTCCTGAGTTCCAAAGAGCAGACTCATGCAGTTACTAATTAGGGAAGTGAGGGAATGCAGAAGCAAAGGCAGTCAAGCAACAACAGTAAGGATATGTTAAGCAGTAGTTCAGTGACAAAGCAGTCCTCATTCCTCCTTAAGGAATGTACATAACAATCTGATGCATATCTTTGCATTGTTTTGCAGAAACTAAGGCCCCCCCCAACACAAATCAGATGGGCTAAAACCAGAATGTTGATGATTAAGATCCCTGAAATATCCTGTTACCTCACCACCAACCAATCAGAAGAAAGCCCATGAGCTGCAACCCTCACCCCAAATGTTGTCTTTAAAAACACTTGTCTGAAAGACATTAGCAAGTTCAGCCATTGGATAATGAGCGGCCCGTTCTCCTTGAGTGGTGTCCAACAATAAACATTGTACTTTCCTTTATTACAACCTGGTATCAGTAGACTGACTTTGCTGCATAGTGGGCAAGCCAACCACAGTTTGGTACAGTAACAAACAGAGGCTAGGAAATCTAGTTTTCATTCCAGGCTGCAGTGTGTTCAGCTGAAACGTGGGATCTGTTACTAAGTCAGAAAGAGAATAGGTGTTCAGTGAGCAGGTAACAGTTTCTTTCAGTATTCAATGAGATGTATCATGTTTATCCCTCACTGTTGGGAGGTAATCTGATAACTGGAGCTAAGCTGTTCTTTGTATGTGTTTAATGCGTTTATCTAATGAATTTATAAATGATTATATAGACAGTAATTAAACCTTGCTGGGCTGTTGCTTTTACAAGAAAGAAAACACAAGTCGTCTGAATCCTCTTTCACAAAAGTTAAACCTTTTCCTAAACTCAGTTTTTGTGGGTTTTTTTGTCCGAGGCTTATGGGATTTTATTTCCCTGAACAGAGATTGAACCTGGGACCTTGGCAATGAGAGCATGAATCCTATCCACTGGACCTCCAGGAAATTCCCTAAAACTTTGGTTTTGAAACTTTGTTTACTCCTAAATCATAGAGTCAAGAACAGTGGCTGCAGTGGCTTCCAAAAAGGAAATATTTAAGTAGCCGAGAGGCTACCTACGTACGGCCAAGAGAAATTTCAAGATAGTTTCTTTCAGGCTTTTGCTCAAATGTCATCTTGCCAGTGAGGCCCTTCCTGTCTACCCAGCCTAAAATAACTACAGTCCCCAACCCCCATTCCCTTCTCCTTGTTTGTTTTCTCCTTGCATTTATCACCGTACTTGCTATTTCATTATCTGCCTCTCCCTACTAGACAGGAGTGACTGGGAGGCAGGTCATTATTGCTGCAAGTGGTCCCTGATGACCACTTTGTGGCCATCAAAGGAGCTGGAAGCCAAAGCTCTTTTGCACACAGTGGCTTCCAGAGGCTGCTGCAGCCATTCTACGACCCTGAGGCAACAGTCTGAGTCTGAGGAGAGAAGGCAATATGTTAAAGCATGCCACAGAAAGAGATTTAGTCCTAAGATCACCTCTGAGCTGCTGAACCAAAGTAGTAGAGCCTTCTCCTAGAGTTTTTATTATGTGTGAGGAAGAGGAAGACAGATCCTGACATCTGAGAACAGGCTTGGTCCTCAGCCTTGCTGTTGTCAACATGAACAAGTTCACAGAACACCAACACCAGACAAGGCCATTCGGTGATCTGATGGATCAAGGAAAATCAAGACCACTGCTGTAATCATGTCAGTGGCCATGTGGAGAAGTAGGTGATGGTAAGTTAAGTCACTCAGTCGTGTCCGACTCTTTGTGACCCTATGGACTGTAGCCTACCAGGCTCCTCCGTTTATGGGATTCTCCAGGCAAGAATACTGGAGTGGGTTGCCATTTCCTTCTCCAGGGGATCTTCCTGACCCAGGGATCAAACCCGGGTCTCCAACCCAGGTCTCCCGCATCGGTGATGGTAAGGAAGAAATTTTCCTCTACCTTCTAGGGTCTTCTGGCTGGTCTCAGAATTGACATAAGACAGACCAATAGGAGAAAAATCAAGTTTAACAACAGGTATACACGAGAGGGCTTCCCAGGTGGCGCAGTGGCAGAGAATCCGCCTGCCAAAGCATTAGCCGCAGGAGATGGTGATTTGATACCTGGGTCCGGAAGGTCCTGGTGATGGTAAGGAAGAAATTTTCCTCTACCTTCTAGGGTCTTCTGGCTGGTCTCAGAATTGACATAAGACAGACCAATAGGAGAAAAATCAAGTTTAACAACAGGTATACATGAGAGGGCTTCCCAGGTGGCGCAGTGGCAGAGAATCCGCCTGCCAAAGCATTAGCCGCAGGAGATGGTGATTTGATCCCTGGGTCCGGAAGGTCCCCTGGAGTAGGAAATGTCAACCCACTCCAGTATTCTTGCCTGGAAAATTCCATGGACAGAGGAGCCTAGCAGGCTACAGTCCATGGGATCACAAAGAGTTGGATGTGACTGAGCAAACACACACGCATACATGGGAAAGCCCCAGAAAAACTGGGGCTAAATGGCTAAAGCCCTCGCCTTAAATACCATCCTCAACTGAAGACAAAAGAGGATCTTGAGGGTGTAGAGGTTACCAGGAAAAGCACAGTATAAAGGGGGAAGGTTGTGATACAGATTTGTCATTGCTTTCTCCAATTATTAGAATTTTTAGGGAATTCCGTGGTGACCTAGTGGTTAGGACTCTGTACATTGACGTCAAGTTCCAGGTTCAACTAAAATCCCACAAACCTCACAAAATAGCCAAAAAAAGAGAAAATCATCTCTCTTTAAATATCTTTCTCTAGGTCTTGCACATGAGCTGTCATTTATTCTTTGTATAGAACCATTTGTTCGTGATATATTAATATAACTATGTGCTCAAATAAGTTTGGAAAATAATGCTTGGTCTATGTCAGTTCCTTTTAAAAATGTGGAGAATAACAATATATGTTTCATATAATAATAATAATAAAGAAAAACTCAGAAATGATGTGACAAGACTCAGTAAAGAATTAGAAATGAAAGGAGGGGAAAAGGGAATTTTTAGAGATTTGGTCCTTCTCTCCCAGGTAAAGGAGACATCTAATTAACGGAGATTTCCTTTACAAATATAAATGTTTCTTACACAAGGGTAACTCCTACTTGGTTTTCAGAGTTTTTCCCCTGTCTGCTGTTTCTCAAAAAATAACCAGCTTAAAATAATATTCCGAAGAGAGACCATTTGGAGTGGCAAATCCTGTTCCCCAGCACCGGCATGGTCTTCCCTGCGTTAATCATCTCTCCCGGGAGGGGCCTGGGAGCCGTCTTTGAGGAGATAGGATTGTGACTGCAGACATGGGGAAATCTCTGCAAGTGGGGGGAATTATGCGCGTGGTGGGCTTGGAAGGGTTAGAACAATGCAGGGGGCACTGAGCAGCCGTTGGATGGTACCAGGAAGACATGTGGCTGGAGGGCAGTTTGCAAGCTGTATCTTTGAGGTCACTGGTGTGAACAGAGTGGGAGCAGGTCTCTGAGTCTGGGGGTCACGCAGAGGGCGGCTGCAGGGTCCGTATATGAGCATAGTGGGGATGAGGTAGGGGGAAGGGATCGGTGAGGGAAGCCTGGTCTCTGAACCTCCAGGAGGGAGGGGCAAGGATTGCCGGGGTCCTAGGAACGCCTGTGGTGCGCCACCCACAGAGGACGTGGGCGAGGCTCAGGTTCAAAGCCCGACCGCTCCTAGCTCAGGGCGCGCCCGGCGAGCGGGCAGAGGCGGGGCTCTAGAGGGGTCCCCGAGGGTCACCTCGGGCGCTCTCTGGAGAAGAAAGGGGTGCCCGAGCAAGTTCAAAGCGGG
>SJYC01150393.1:0-13955 GCA_006408675.1 Madoqua kirkii
CATAATTTGGGGCAGTGGTGGGGACCTGTGTTCCCTGGAAGCGGACCTTGAGGTAGGGATTCCTGTGCAGGTGACTTCGGCAGGAGGGCTGACAGGAGAAGGAGGTGGGAGAATAAGGTGAGCAAGGGATGCTGCTAAGCAAGGACGTGGTTTCAGCTGGGAGTGATGGGGACTGCACCGCCTCAAGGAGCTGGTCTCCCTGTGGGGTAAGGGCCCTGTCTTTGTACCCTTCCCGTCCCCATCAATCAGCAGAGCTGGCACGTGGCAGCTGCCACCTGGTAAGGGCGTCTGAGTGGGCGCTTTGACTTTGGCAGGAGGGCTGACAGGAGAAGGAGGTGGGAGAATAAGGTGAGCAAGGGATGCTGCTAAGCAAGGATGTGGTTTCAGCTGGGAGTGATGGGGACTGCACCGCCTCAAGGAGCTGGTCTCCCTGTGGGGTAAGGGCCCTGTCTTTGTACCCTTCCCGTCCCCATCAATCAGCAGAGCTGGCAGGTGGCAGCTGCCACCTGGTAAGGGTGTCTGAGTGGGCGCTTGTAGCATCCATGACTGAGGAGCTGTCAGTATATTTGGGGGCAGAAACAGATAAAAAAAATCCTGGGTAAAGGATTACCTTGATCACCTGGCCCATTCTGAGAATTGTGAACTTGACTGCGAGGCTGTTTTCCTAACAACGACTATGGATTTGTTAGGTTCATTCCTGCAATACCTGTTTCTGGACCGTCTGCCACAAGCTTGCCATCAGGGCTGGGTGTTTGGAATCTTGCCAGGCAAGGCCCATTTACTTCATAGGCTTCATCCCTGCAAATCACATATTTCGGGGCAAGTGTCAAGAGACAGCATTACAAGGGATCCTGAAGAAGCTTAACCCCAAATGGAAAAGCCAGAGCCGCCAAGGTTTACCTCTATTGAGGCTTAGAAGGAAGCAGCCTTTGTGAAAAGTATTTGTAAATGATGCTCTCAAAAGGCCTAGATGTAGCAGTGGGGCTGTTTGAGGGAACCATGTAAGTTTCTGCTCACTGAGACTGGCATTTTCACATATGTCTCTGTTGATCTGGCTGCGTCAGATCTTAGTTGTGACCTGCAGAATCTTCAGTCTTGGCTGTGGCATGCGGGACCTTTAGCTGCGACGTGCCAGCTCTTGGTTGCAGCCTGTGGACTCTCGTTCGCCAGTCAGGGAGTGAACACAGGCCCTGCACTGGGAGCCCAGAGTCTTAGCCACTGGACCAGCAGGGAAGTCCCGAGATCGTCTTCCTAGTAGGAGGGCTGTTGCCTTGGTGCCGCTGTTGTCGATCTGCTTTAACTTCGAGGTACTGAGTGCTTATTCTGTGTAGGTGACCTTCTGCCTGTCGTCTTGTTACCGTCTTTACCTCCCGTCTCCTGGGAGGTGGGGCTGGTGCTGGCCGTGCAGGCTCCCTTGGCAGTAAGAAGCACCAGGTACTCTGCCAGCAAAGGTACAGTTGAGGACCCTTGTGGCTCTGATACTCAGGTTGGGCATTGGACTGGAGCCTTATAGTATTAAATACCTAGTGGATGCAGTCAGAGTCCCTGCACTGTGATTTCCCTACCTTCCAATGAGAGGAAAACCGAGTCCAGTTTTAATTCCCTAAAGGAAAAAAAGGTTGTACCTTAATCTGCTCTCCCCTAGCATCACTCCTCTTTGTTTGGAATCTTAATTCACTTTGGGGAGTTGTGTTTTGTTGTTGTTGTTTTTTTTTTTTAGCTCCTGTCTACAGGGATCAGGGACTAGCTCACTTGTTTATTGCCAGCTGCAGGAACACTGGGTGACCTTGTTTTGCCCCATTGGGATGTTGGCTGGCTTAATAATTGGAGCAGAGTTAAAGTGAGGCTGCTCTGTTTAGGCATTGTTGCCTGTTGATGAGTCTGAGTCCAGCTTTGTTTCCTCTGGCTGATCCCATGAGTTTTGCTTTATTCCGTGGTTACAAAGGACTCCCCTAAACCTGTCTAAACTGTTGCTCAGAAAGATTCAGGGTCTGTGGAAGAATTGTTTCAGTTCTTACTAGCTGGCTGTGGGGCTTGGGCTAATTGCTTAACCTCTCTGGTCTACAGTCATATCTAAAAATTGAGGGTGTTGGACTATTGGCTCTTTTAATTCTGATACCCACAGATTTTTCACCTACATGGCGTTTCCCTTCAACACATGGTCCTTCTCATGAACCTTCTTTGTATCTTTCTTAGATTCATCCATGACGTTGCTTTTGTTTACAAAAGATGAATATTTCCATATAAGCAATTTCTGAGAATTTTTACCAGTAAATCCAACCAATCATGTAATGACCATACCTTAAATATTTATATAAAGTTCTTCCTCAGTCTGGTATATCTAAACCTCAGGTAGGGACTTCCCTGGCAGTCCAGGGAAGACTCCAAGAATCCAATGCAGGGGACGTGGATTTGATCTTTACTCAAGGAACTAAGATCCCTAATGCAGTGCACCACAGCCAAGAAAAATAAAATAAACCTCACATAAATAGCACAGTGGAGCTACTTAGGGTATTTATTTCTTCTTGAGTGAACTTTGGAACATGTCTCTTTCAGGGAATCCACCCATTTCATTAAGTTGTCTTATTTATTGGCTCAGAATTATTCATCATATTCCTTTATTATTATTTTACCTAAGCAGCCCCAGTGTTTTTCAAATGTGCCATCTCTCCTATATATGAATGAAAACTACATATATTTTTGGAACATTTACTCTTGAATTGTTTTACTTGCTTGCTATTTAATTATACGTTGCACAGGGAGATTGTCTTACAGAGAAGTCAAAATCGTTTAAAAACCACTTTCTAAAAATCCACAAGCTCTTTGCTTCCTCTGTGCCTACAGTAATGGCAGGTCTTTGGTTTTTGTGTTTGGGGCGTGCCATGCAGCTTGTGGGGCCTTACCAGGGATTGCACCATCGCCCTTGGCAGTGAAAGCACAGAATTCTAACCAGTGGACCACCAGAGAATTCCCAGTAATGAATAGCGGAGGTCTGTGCCTGCCCCTCAGATATGCGTCTGATAATGAGGGATGAGAGTCTACAGGGAGCTGCTGGTGGATGGTACAGATATACCAAGTGTCTTTACATCACTCTGAGATCCATCCAACCAGAGCACAGACATGCAGAAATGAGTAAGATATGCTCGTCTCTCTAGAAAAGAGACAGTGGAGGGATTGCTTTTAGAATGATTGCCACAGGGACTTCCCCGGTGGTCCAGTAGTTAAGACTCTGTGCTTCCAATGCAGGGGGTGCAGGTCCTATCCCCAGTCAGGAACTAAGGTCCTGTATGCCATGGAGTGTGGCAAAAATAAAGAGTGGTTACTGCTCCTCACCTATAGGCATAGAGTATGGTAAAGCTCTGTCTAGCCCAGTGTCTGAATGTTGTTCTGACGCAGGTGGGTAGAGACCAGTGGGCCAGTGAAGGCTTTGTGGTGTGATCACCAGACAGAAGAAGGAAAACACAAAGTCTGGCAGGGTCAAGTCAGCTGGAGACGGGTCCCAAGGTGGGATGCAGTTTAGTTCTCCCTTTCCAAATGAACGCACCCCCTTGAGCCTCCTTGAACAGTCCTGAGAGAAGCAAAACCCCAGCCCCAGTCAAGGTTATTGTGAATCTCTGAGTTGCAACAAATCGGGATAAAAAATCCAGGTCATAGGAAACCACAGCCCTCCCTGGGAGCTGTGCCCTCTTGTAATTTTACTGAGTGAGCAGTGATACCCCAGACATGGGTGAGCTGGGGAGTGTTGGAAGAAACATTAAACCCAGGGGTCAGCCTGAAAGAGAAGCTATCCCCAGCGGAAGTGTCGGTCAAAGCCAGCTGGCATTGGATGTCACAAAGAAGGACCGACGTGAGGCATATGGTGGGACACAGAGCAGCGGGCAAAAAGAGGACCGTGAAGGTTCGTGTGATGGAACGAGCAGAAGGCGGGAGAAGGGTTCATCTGGACAAACCGCAGGTGGAGAGAAGGTTATTTGTCATGGTTACTGAGATATCTGAAGCTCACCAGCTTGGGAGCAAACGAGGTCGTGTTAATATTAATGCCCAGCATGGAGTCCCAGCGGCCCCTCCTGTTCTCACAGGACCTCAGCCAGCATCCTCAGGGTCCCCCCTGGGGAGGATGTCACCTCATCCTCAGGTGCACCAGCATGAGCATCCTCAGGATACTCAGGTGCACCAGGGCTCCGGTTCTTCCTCCATTCGTGATTTACTCCTCACTTCCCTCTGCTTTGCTGTCCCCTGGCTGCCAGGGTGTTCCCAGGGCCCTACCTTGCCCCCTTCTGCTGCACCCCCTTCCTGTAGCTTCTCTCTATAGCTTAGGCCTATAGCTGTGCTTCTCAAAGTGTGGTCCAGGGGCCAGCAGCATTGTATCACCTGGAGACCTTGTTAGAGCTGCAGAATCTCAGCCCCACCCTCCACCTGGACTGACTGTATTTGGATCTGCATTTTAACATGGTCCCTGGGGGTGTCACAATTAGCATTTGAGAAGCCCTGCCAAATGGGAGCCGCTGGTTTTACCACTTTAGCTGGATGCTCAAAGGAAGCAGGTCAGTGACAACAGGGAAAAGTTCATACTTCAGTCCTGGATCCTTTTTGTCTTGGAATGACCTGGGACCTCTGAAGAGAGAGGAAAATACCTTCTGGCTTGCATAAGCTGGAGGATTCTTCAGAAAAAATAAAGCTAGCAGAGAAGAAAGTGGTAACTATGATCTGCCGATGAAATGGGACCAGATCAGGGTGAGCCAGAAAACTGAGGGGGGGAGGATGAGAGATATTGAGGGGGTCAGAGATGAGATTTAAAGTGAGGAAAGACAAGTACACTGGTTCACTTTAGAATCTCCTTGTAAACAACAGAGGCACCACATAATATGTATCACAATTTCAAGGTAGCTGTAACAGTAAATGTCATCATTAAATCAGCGAGACCTTGGGAAAAATATATCAGACATCTGTTCTAACAAGGACTGGCAAACATCCCTTACCCAGAGTCCCTAGAGAGCTTTTGTGCCAACATGCTGGGAGGCACTTGGAAGTGGCACAGGAAGGTTAGCAGATAAGATAGAACCCTAAACCTGGGACTTTTCTGAGATGAGAGCAGGAGAAAGTCTTTCTAATTACTCTGTTCCTGATGTCCTGTCAATAATTAAGATTAATTAGCAACATTAGAGTGTTATCGGTGATGACGGACAGTAAACAGCAGCATTTTATTACCTTACCCTTGTTAATTTTCCCGGCTTTGATCAATACAGACATTGCCCGGACTTCCTAGTTATGAAACAGTAACTAGGCTTAGTGAAAGGCTGCCTTCCAATTTTTTATTCATTTAGGAAAACCCTCCTTGGGATGTTTGCATAATCAAATGTAAGTTCGCAAATGTTTCTCCTGTCTCAGATTTGCATATGAGCAAAAATGAGTTTGTTCCCAAACAGCCCCTGGAAAACTCCCAGGACAAATGATTACTCAGTGAAAAGGAAAATGATTTCAGCCAATTCCACTCCCTCTCCCATAGACAAATGGAAGTAAATCGTCTCTTAGCACTGCCTACTGAGGCCACCAGTAATCAGTCTGTTGACACCATCAAGGAATAAGAGGTTGATAAAGGGAAAGAATTTCAAGGGGAACTTCCCTGTTAGGAAGGAAGATTCCATGTCATTTGATGCATTGCATGGAGATTTTTCTTGCATTATTTATTAACCAGATGTTTTAAAATACCAATTTCCATTTCTTTTAATACTCAGAATTTGTAAATGGTTAAAGAGTGATCATATATTATGTATGTCCTATAGCAACTTGGGTGTGATTCTCCTGTTTCTTTTTCTAGTGTGTTATTATAGGAGCCACAGCAAGAATTCCAAAGTAGATGCTAACCTCAGGCATAGTTTTTCTTTGTGGTGTAATTTAGACCTATGGCTTATGGTTAAAAATGATTAGGAAGGGACTTCCCTGTGATCCAGTGGTTAAGACTAAGTGCTTCCAAGGCAGGGGGCTTGGGTTCCATCCTTGGTTGGGGAACTAAGATCCCACGTGCCTCAGAAACAGAGCCAAAAATAAATAAATAAAGACAGATGTACTGCATTTTTAAAAAATGACTAGGAAATGGTACACTCTTTTTCTTCTCATGAAAGAATATAAGTAAAAGATTCATGTTAGCAGTATATTTTCATTGTGTGTGTGTGTTTTTTCCTTGACCCCAAACTTCATGATTAGCAGCCTGGACAAAATAATGATAAATGGTTGGATAAGAAACTGGGTTCATGTGACTTTCAGTCATTTTGGTAGCCTTTTCAGTGTAAATAAGTGTAGAGCTGACCCTTGTGGAACGAGGTTACATTAATTCATCTGAGTAGTGGCAGTAGCGAGGAGGTGCAGTTGCTTGGAGCCAAACCCATCAGAGGTAATAACAGCAAAATGCTTTTGCAGTTACTGAGTTTATTGGCTCAGACCAGTCAGAGAATCCTAGGATCAGTGAGCAGGAAGTTTATCTACCCACAGGAGCCGGATGCTTAGATCTGCCAGGGTGTTTCTCTTAATATCCTGTCCCTACTGGTTTTCTGTTTCAGTCGCTACTTAAATGACAAATTCACCCTGCTGAGTCACGTTTAGCATCATGTCCTCTTCGCCCTTGACATGTATGTAGATTGGGAGGAAACTGGAGGTTATGATACCTGTTCTGTTGGAGAGGAAAGAAAACAGACACAGTTGAGTGCCTACTCTATGCCAAACAGCATGCAGAGGTGAGGTGCCAGAGTTAGCCCATGTGGAAGGGCTCAGAGAGGTCACATAGTGTTCCCAAGGTCACACAGCTACTCAGAGCCTGGAAGGACCAGGATTTAAATGAGAGCTTTTGACCCTGTGTTCACATTCTTTGTGCAACTCAGAAAGGAAGCTTCACAAAACTCTGAAGAAATACACTCCTCTTCCCTCCCTGTATCATGTGTCCTTGGCAAACGCTACCTTGTCACATTTCCGATAGGCAGTGGATGTCTGTGACCATGTTTTCTTTCATCTCACTTGTTTCATCTAGTTAAGGTCTGTTGTGGGAAGTCTACCAGTGCAGAAACTAGAAACGCTCAGTTATTTGCAAGGAGCCTGAGACCTGATATACATGCTGAAGTTAGTACTAGAAACGGGTTTCCCCAATCTCACATGCTTATTCTATATCCTGGGACAGAGGAAGGGAGTTTGCATAATCCGTGGTCTCTGCTTTTGATGAGGCTGAGTTTAGTTGAGAGAGGGAATATTTACACCTTTGAAGATAAAGTAACAGTGAGTTGAGGTGTGCAGAAGGAAGGGCCTCAAGCATTCATGTGAAACGTTGTTTTAATGAATGAACAGAGCTTCAGAAGAGGGAGCAGTGACTGTGAACTTGTGAGGTCAGGGAGGGTGTGGGTGGTGGATGCGGGTCTTAGGTCTCACGTGATGGTGAGGCTTGGATGGGTGGGGGGAGTGAGGATGCCATCTCAGAGAGACAGCAGTGAACCATCCTGAAGAGAGATCTTAGTTCCCTGCCCAAGGCCTGAACCTGGGTAGCCTGGATGAACAGCCGGAACCCTAGCCGCTAGTCCATCGGGGGCAAAAGGCTAGAAACAAAGATCCCCTTGCTCTTGCCATGTTTGAAATAGGAATTTCTCAAAGTGGCAAAAAACTGTAAAGGCAGGTACAAAGCTTATTATCAGAGATACAGTATAACATGTGGGAGAGCACACAGAGAAACACTGTGTTTATTTAAGACTGAAGCAAGGCAGAAATACAACCCGGAGAGAAGGGGTATGGGTGCCCTCCCCAGTGAGGAAGAATGCAGTAAAGAGGCAGTTAAATCACATACATCAGGCAGTTCTTCTGGATCTTGGTTTACGTTTAGCCTTTTATTTCATTTCTTTTCCTACACCTGACCTGTTCTAGGACTCACCCTTCCAGCACCCCCTGCCCTGCGCCCAATATATAAGAGCAGCCTTTTTGCCAAGATGGATTCCAGCGCAGAGGCCAGTGGAGGTTTGACGACACTTATTACGAGCTGGCATGCCGAGCTAGCACACCGAGCTGGCACGCCAAGCTGGCACGCTGAGTTGGTACGCCCTCGTTTTTGACCCCTGAGGAGCCTTCCAGTGCATGTGCAGTTGGGGAGTTTTTTCTGACCTCTTATCTCATTACTCCAGCAGAGCTGAGCTCCTGCCATTAACTTTGTCTTTGGAGCATCTGTGGAAAACAAAGCTTCAATTTTACTCCATTTGACAAACTCCAACTTCTCTGCCCAGGGGCCCATCTATCTCCTACCCCAGGTAGAGTGGGGTTGGGATGGGTAAGGTGCTGCTGGAAGAGGGAGCATCTTCCATGTCAAGCTGAAGAGTTGGGTTTGACCCTCAGAGATGATAATAAGGAGCTCCCGTAGGCTCTTAAGGAGACAAGTGGCTTTGAGAAAGTTCTGCTGCATGCATGGGCTTGGTGGGTGCTGGGGAAAACCCTATAAACATTTGTCTGAGGCGAAAGCAGGGGTATTGCCAAGCTGAGGTCAGTTTATGTTGCTGTAGGAAATTAACAGAAAAATGATGCCACAAGGGCATCTTTTCCTGTGCCCTTCCTGGAAACTGCCAACTGGTGGCTGATGACTGGGAATGAGGACGCTTGATTTTTACTATGCCTACTTTGATTAACTATTGTTAGTGTAGAGACAGAGTAGGGGTTATTATCCAAGATAGTGCTAGTTTGAGCCATGTGAAATTTCCCTTTTAAGGTAATTGTTGAAATTCCCCTTTAAGGTAAGTTGTTGTTCAGTCGCTAAGTCATGTCTGACTCTTTGTGGCCTCATGGACTGGCAGCATGCCAGGCTTCCCTGTCCTTCACTATCTCCCAGAGTTTGCTTGAACTCATGTCCGTTGAGTCAGTGATGCTGTCCAACCATCCTCTGAGATGTAATTGGTAGAACTGCTAGCAATTTTATACGGTTCTACTTAGTTGATTTTGTCAGTTGTTGGAGATGCGTGGACATGGTCAGGTTATCTGGGTAGGTCCTGGTAGTGCTGCTTATAGTCCACCCCAAAGTCCTCAGGGCACTATTTTCCTTGGGTGATGGAGCTGATCCTGGAGACTGAACTCAGGGTCCCAGGGATGTGCTAGACTGTTCCTCCCCAGGCTGTTTGCTCTTCTTGCCGATGGGCCAGGCATTCAGAATCTCCTAATTTTTTCTCTTCCCTTTAAAGAAGAAAAATCTGCCCTGGACTAAGAAATTTAAAGGAGGAAGGAGGGCTTGTGGAAGAGAAGATAAAAATAATTGCATCTTGAGGTTGTGTTTCCCAGGATGCCCCAGTAGCATGATACAGATAAAACCAGAAGTGCTACCTTTGTAGCTCCGAGTTATGTTGGGGAGGCTCTAGATCACAGAGGTTTAAGGGGGTTTGAGAACACCTGGGCAGTGGGCTGCATGTGCGTGATGGTGGTGTGGCAGAGACTGCGCTGTGCTGTCTCCACATCCTTTGTGCCTGCGCTCTGGGGTGGGGGCCACACCCGTGGAGCCTTTCCTGGATTCAGGGATGGAGTGAGCCCAGAGTGCTCTCCTAACCACCAAGAATGAGGATGTGTTCTGAGTTAGGGTCTGCTGGAACCAGCTGGGGCACGGCCATCCCAGGGCATGGACACCTCTCCCCCATCCTGACTCGGTACCACAGGCCAAGTCACCTACCACTGCACCCGGACTCTGAAATCTCACTATCTCGGACCTTGACTTCTCATCGCCACTTGCCTCTGTCATCCTCAGTCACCACGGAATATGTGACCCACAGTGATTGTCTTGCTCCAAGACTATTGCTGTATGTCTCTTGGGATGGGATCTTCCTGGATTTCCGCTAGGCCCCTCCTGAACCCCCTTCCATGCTAAACTCTCCTGCGTCCCTCATGTATTCACGGAATGCTCCCTGTCCTCCTGGTTCTGCTCTGAACCTTTTCTGGAATTGTTTAGTCACTCTCAGAGACTGCGCTGTGCTGTCTCCACATCCTTTGTGCCTGCGCTCTGGGGTGGGGGCCACACCCGTGGAGCCTTTCCTGGATTCAGGGATGGAGTGAGCCCAGAGTGCTCTCCTAACCACCAAGAATGAGGATGTGTTCTGAGTTAGGGTCTGCTGGAACCAGCTGGGGCACGGCCATCCCAGGGCATGGACACCTCTCCCCCATCCTGACTCGGTACCACAGGCCAAGTCACCTACCACTGCACCCGGACTCTGAAATCTCACTATCTCGGACCTTGACTTCTCATCGCCACTTGCCTCTGTCATCCTCAGTCACCACGGAATATGTGACCCACAGTGATTGTCTTGCTCCAAGACTATTGCTGTATGTCTCTTGGGATGGGATCTTCCTGGATTTCCGCTAGGCCCCTCCTGAACCCCCTTCCATGCTAAACTCTCCTGCGTCCCTCATGTATTCACGGAATGCTCCCTGTCCTCCTGGTTCTGCTCTGAACCTTTTCTGGAATTGTTTAGTCACTCAGTCCCATCCAGCTCTTTTGGATCTCATGGGCTCTAGCCCGCCAGGCTCCTGCATCCATGGGATTCTCCAGGCAAGAATACTGGAGTGGGTAGCCATTTCCTTCTCCAGGGGATCTTTCTGACCCAGGGATCAAACCCGTATCTCCTGCTTGGCAGGCGGATTCTTTACCACCTGAGTCACAGACATGTTTTCCCTTTCCTTAGACTGACAAATGTATTGAGGGTCCCGCTCTGTAAGAAGCACCCTAAGGAACACAAATGAAAAGACTTAGTCCCTCTGTGTTGGAGAAGGCAATTGCACCCCACTCCAGTACTCTTGCCTGGAGAACCCCATGGACGGAGGAGCCTGGAAGGCTGCAGTCCATGGGGTCACTAGGAGTCGGACACGGCTGAGCAACTTCACTTTCACTTTTCCCTTTCATGCATTGGAGAAGGAAATGGCAACCCATTCCAGTGTTCTTGCCTGGAGAATCCCAGGGATGAGGGAGCCTGGTGGGCTGCCGCCTCTGGGGTCGCATAGAGTCAGACACGACTAAAGCGACTTAGCAGCAGCAGCAGCAGCAGCCCCTCTGTGTACGGCCATTTGAGGGTCACTTTTCTTGGCAACTAGTGCAACTCCTGGAGACCTCTCCTCTTGCTCTCTCAGCATCAACCTTCTCAGCCAAAAATGGAGGCAAATCAGGGAGATTATGAGAAGAAAGGAATGACAGATCTCTGTAAATAAATAGTTTAACTGTAAACGTGACTGGTAAGCTTATAAATTCATGGCATGTGCGAAGAATCAGTAGGGCCACACTTGTCATCTAATCAGACACCTGTGTCTAGATGGAAATCATCTCAGAACAGATTGTATGTTATAATTAAAAACCAAAAAAAAAAAAAAACCCCCACAACATTCTGTCAATATGCTGGGCCAAATTGCCCATCCTGGCAAAACTGGAGTGTCTGCTACAACTCAGATGTGCTTAAAAATAATCGTTTAAAACTTCTTAAAGGAAGCCTAAATGGCAGGTTCTTGCATGTAGGATATGACATAGGGGTCCTGTAGGGCAGCCTTAATAATTTGCAGCCCGTCCTTGGGTTTTAACTGAGTTCCATATTCTATCATTTTTCTGTTTCCTTTTCTACCCTGGGCAGAAATGAAACTTAAACCACTTTTGTCTCAAGTACAGTTATGCCTTGGAGCTGTTGCGAGTTCAATTCCTGAGCACTGCAATAAAGTGACTATCCCAATGTTTTAGATTTTGCAGTACATATAAAAGTTATGTTTATACTCCACTATTGTCTATTAAGTGTTCCATGGCATTATGTCTTAAAAAAAAACAATGTACGGGGACTTCCCTGTTGGCCAGTGCTTAAGACTCCGTGTTCCCAATGCAGGGGCCCAGGTTTGATCCCTGGTCAGGGAACCAGATCCCACATGTCACAACTGAGACCTGGAGCAGGAGCCTATTATACAGAGTGAAGTAAGTCAGAAAGAGAAACACCAATACAGTGTATTAACACATAGATATGGAATTTAGAAAGACGGTAACAACAATCCTATATGCAAGACAGCAAAAGAGACACAGATGTAAAGAACAGACTTTTGGACTATGTGGGAGAAGGGGAGGGTGGGATGATATGAGAAAAGAGCATTGAAACACGTATATTACCATATGTAAGATAGATGACCAGTGCAAGTTCAATGCATGAAGCAGGGCACTCAAAGCCAGTGCTCTGGGACAACCCAGAGGGATGGGGTGGGGAGGGAGCAGGGAGGAGGGGTTAGGATGGGGAGACACGTGGGCACTCGTGCTGATTCATGTAGATGTATGGCAAAAATCACCACAATATTGTAAAGTTATTATCCTACAATTAAATTGATTAATTAAAAAAATAAATGTGTTCAGTTCAAGGAAACAAACAAAAAAAAGACCTGGAGTAGCCAAAAAAAAGGTACATACCCTAATTTAAAAATACTTTACTGGTTTAAAAAAAAAAAAGCTAACTATCATCTGAGCCTTCAGTGAGCCATAGGAGTAACATCTAAGATCCCTGGTCACAGATCATCATCACAAATATAACAATTATGACCAAATTTGAAATATTGTGCAAGTTACCGAAATATGACGCAGAGACATGAAGTGAGCAAATGCCATTCGGTAAAATGGTGTCCACAGACTTGCTTGACCTGGGGTTGCCACAAAGCTTCAATCGATAAAATATGTAATATCTTCAAAGCATAAGAAAGTGGAGCACAATAAAATGAAGTAAAGCTGGGTATGTCTGACCAGGAAATACAAAGTCTTGTTTTATTTATTTATTCAGTTTATCAGGAAATATCACGAGAATGAGCACATTCTCATTATTAAAGCTCTGAAGAATAAAATGACTTTGACTTCCTTCTTTCCTTTTTTTGATAATGAGAGAAAAACACATTTGGAGAAGACGACCATGTCATTTTGGTCCATGAGGTCCTTTGCTACCAGAATGAAATGATCATACAAGAGAGATATAAAGATCACAAGGACAGTATTAATAACTGACAATCACTGTGCCCTTACTATGTGTCAAGCTCAAATGAGTCATAATCATTTTCTCAATTACTCTCTCCCAAAACCCTGGGAGGAAGGTGTTATCATTCTCACTTAATACATGGGGAAAAAAAATACAAAAAACCAGGTTGTGAGTAATTTGTCCCAGTTCACAAATAGGGTCAGTGGCTGCTCCAGGATCAAATCCAGATCTGTGCTTATAACCTCTTCACATCTTGCCTCACTCTAAAAGTCAAGCTGAGAAAACTGTTCTTGGCAAAGAGGTAGGTAAGATTTGAATTCTTTAGAGGTAAGGAGAAATCTAGAAGGGAATAGATACATATATGTGTGTGTACGTCTGGGTCACGCTGCTGTACACCTGAAACTAACACAACATTGTGGATTAAATGTACTTCAGTTATTTTTTAAGTGGAAAAAAACAATCTTTTGTGACTTTGCAGGGAAACAAAATTGGGGCTTTTTTAAGGTTCCAGAAAGTTCTGACCTCTTGTTGGTATTTCCTGAGCAGCAAATTTTGGACCTTTTATCTCAGTTGTAGACTTTTGAAAGTTTAGGATAGTGGGAGCTGCTTTCAGGGTCAGGCCTTGCCTAGAAGGGGCTCCCAAGGTGTGGTCCATCCTGGTACCCAGGGGACTTGGGGCGGACACCTCAGGCCCAGTGCAGACTCCATACTGCATTCCTGGCTGCTCTTGGAGGAGACTGGGCAAGAGACCTCACATGTAATGGCTCCATGGTTTCAAGCAGATCCTCAACAAGCACACGACTAACCTGTGACAGTATCAGTCATCTTTAGTAAAGACTTTGTTTTTTTGTTTGTTTGTTTAGTCGCTAAGTTGTGGCTGGCCCTTTTGCAACCACATTGGACTGTAATTCTCCTGGCTCCTCCATCCATGGTGTTTCCTAGGCAGGAATACTGGAGTAGGTTGCCATTTCCTCCTCCAGG
>SJYC01150394.1:0-44039 GCA_006408675.1 Madoqua kirkii
ATCACAAGGACAGTATTAATAACTGACAATCACTGTGCCCTTACTATGTGTCAAGCTCAAATGAGTCATAATCATTTTCTCAATTACTCTCTCCCAAAACCCTGGGAGGAAGGTGTTATCATTCTCACTTAATACATGGGGAAAAAAAATACAAAAAACCAGGTTGTGAGTAATTTGTCCCAGTTCACAAATAGGGTCAGTGGCTGCTCCAGGATTCAAATCCAGATCTGTGCTTATAACCTCTTCACATCTTGCCTCACTCTAAAAGTCAAGCTGAGAAAACTGTTCTTGGCAAAGAGGTAGGTAAGATTTGAATTCTTTAGAGGTAAGGAGAAATCTAGAAGGGAATAGATACATATATGTGTGTGTACGTCTGGGTCACGCTGCTGTACACCTGAAACTAACACAACATTGTGGATTAAATGTACTTCAGTTATTTTTTAAGTGGAAAAAAACAATCTTTTGTGACTTTGCAGGGAAACAAAATTGGGGCTTTTTTAAGGTTCCAGAAAGTTCTGACCTCTTGTTGGTATTTCCTGAGCAGCAAATTTTGGACCTTTTATCTCAGTTGTAGACTTTTGAAAGTTTAGGATAGTGGGAGCTGCTTTCAGGGTCAGGCCTTGCCTAGAAGGGGCTCCCAAGGTGTGGTCCATCCTGGTACCCAGGGGACTTGGGGCGGACACCTCAGGCCCAGTGCAGACTCCATACTGCATTCCTGGCTGCTCTTGGAGGAGACTGGGCAAGAGACCTCACATGTAATGGCTCCATGGTTTCAAGCAGATCCTCAACAAGCACACGACTAACCTGTGACAGTATCAGTCATCTTTAGTAAAGACTTTGTTTTTTTGTTTGTTTGTTTAGTCGCTAAGTTGTGGCTGGCCCTTTTGCAACCACATTGGACTGTAATTCTCCTGGCTCCTCCATCCATGGTGTTTCCTAGGCAGGAATACTGGAGTAGGTTGCCATTTCCTCCTCCAGGGGATCTTCCTGACCCAGGGATCAAACTCGCATCTCCTGCATGTGTCTCCTGCTATTGCAGGCAGATTGTTTACACCTGAGCCACCAGGAAAACAATCTTAGTAAAGGTTTGGTGGCGGTTTAATCGCTAAGTGGTGTCCAACTCTTGCAGCCCCATGGACTGTAGCCTGTCAGACTCCTCTGTCCATGGGATTCTCCAGGCAAGAATATTGGAGTGGGTTGCCATTTCCTTCTCCAAGGGATCTTCCTGACCCAGGAATCAAACCCAGGTCTCCTGCATTGCAGGCAGATTCTTTACCGACTGAGCCTGTCAAAGGACTCTTTGAACCATCCGGACTAATACTGTGTTGTCCTTTTCCCCCCACAGGACATCGAGGTCTCTGTGAACATTCTCTAAAATGTTTAAGCTCGAGAATCCCGGAGCGGAAGCTGCAGGGCACCTGGCTGCCTGCTGGCCGAGGGAGCCTGGAGAAACCATTCCTGGGATCACGCAGCTCTGTGATGCCTGCATTTAGCCCCCAGAGTGGCCTTCACCCCGTCCACGCTGAGAACAGCCCGCTGAAGCCCAGGGTCGTGACCGTGGTCAAGGTGGGTGGCCAGCCCCTCCGCAAGATCACCCTGCTCCTCAACAGGCGATCAGTGCAAACCTTTGAGCAGCTTTTGGCCGACGTCTCAGAGGCCCTGGGCTTTCCCAGGTGGAAGAGTGACCGTGTGAGGAAGCTGTTCAGCGTCAAAGGCCGGGAAGTCAGGAGTGTGTCTGATTTCTTCAGGGAAGGAGATGCCTTCATAGCAGTGGGCAAAGAGCCGCTGACGCTGAAGAACATCCAGGTGGCTATAGAGGAGCTGTACCCCAGCAAACCCGGGCTCTGACTTTGACCCAGCAGCACAGCCAGATCCCCTCTCCAAGGCTGAGAAGCAGACTTTACAGCAAAGCTGTGAAAGGGGGTCACCCCTGTGGGGAGACGGAGACCACCAAGAGCAGCGGTGAGGCTGCTAGGTCCCCAGCGGCCATCAGACCCCAGGGGCAGACCCCCAGGGAGGACAGGGCGAGCACCCCGAAGAAGTGGGGGAAGGGGAAGTGGGAGCCCGAATCTGGCAGCAAGGGGCCCAAGGATGCCGCCCTGGAGAGGCATGCCAGTGGAGAGAAGCACCTGTCGGTGGAGGTAGAAAAGACATCGGGGGAATTGATCAGGTGTGAAAAGTGTAAGCGAGAGCGAAAGCTCCAGCAGGGCCTGCAAAGGGAGCGACTGTCCCTGGGCACCAGCGAGCTGGACCTGGGCAGGTGCCCCCGCTACGACGTGGAGAGGCTGGTGAGGACCAGGAGTTGCCGGAGGTCCCCGGAGGAGAAGCCCCAGGGTGGGGAAGAAGGCTGGAAGGAAGGTCCCCGGAGCAGTCCTGGGCACTCCCCACAGGAACAGAGGAGACCCAGCAAAAGCGTCAGGAAAGAGGACAGAGACCCCGGAGGCCAGGAGGGTCATCCCCCTGCTGCAGCCAAGGCCAAGAGGGACGTTTTCGTTGGGGAAGCACAGCCCCGCCGAGAGGAGAAAGACAGCAGGAACGCAGGCAGGAGCAAGCCGGGAGGCTGGCTCCGGAGGGAGCATCACGCTGACCTGGACCCGGAGAAGCTCCCCAGGCCCCGAGGGGACGAGCAGGAGGCGGAGAAGGAGAAGAAGCCCGGGGTGTCCGGAGCGCGGAAGATGATGGTTCCCCGCGATGAGCCGCCGGCCAGAATCGAAAAAGAGCCCAAGACGAGGCCGGAGGAGAGCAAGGCGGAGCGGCCGGGCAGGAGGCGGCGGCCCGCGGGCATCCTGGCGGCCGACGTGCGAAAGCAGTACGAGCCGGGCAGGGTGATCGGCGACGGGAACTTCGCGGTGGTGAAGAGTGCAGGCACCGCGGCACCCGGCAGGCCTACGCCATGAAGATCATCGACAAGTCCAAGCTCAAGGGGAAGGAGGACATGGTGGACAGCGAGATCCTCATCATCCAGAGCCTCTCTCACCCCAACATCGTGAAACTGCACGAAGTGTACGAAACGGACGCCGAGATCTACCTGATCATGGAGTACGTGCAGGGAGGGGACCTGTTCGACGCCATTATCGAAAGTGTGAAGTTCCCCGAGCGCGAGGCTGCCCTCATGCTCATGGACTTGTGCAAGGCGCTGGTGCACTTGCACGACAAGAGGATCGTCCACCGGGACCTCAAGCCGGAGAATCTGCTGGTGAGCCCTGCCCTGGTGGGAGAGGGCAGTTGGGAAAGGGTAACAGGAGGACAGGGGCCATCCACGTGGTCCAGGGGTTAAGTCTCCGCACTTCCAATGCAGGGGGTGCCACGTGCTATCCCTGGCCTGGGCACTAAGATCCCACATTCCCCAAGGTGCAGACAAAAATTATTTTTTAATTAAAAAAAAGATACAAAACATAGGAATGGTCACCTGTTACCCTTGCACTGTAGAAGATCGAGGTGCTTGGCCTACTTAAGTCATTCAGTCGTGTCTGACTCTTTGGGACTCTACCGACTATAGCCCACCAGGCTCCTCTGTCCATGGGGATTCTCCAGACAAGAAACTGGAGTGGGCTGCCATGCCCTCCTCCAGGGTATCTTTCCAACTCAGGAATCAAACCCAGGGCTCCCGCATTGCAGGCGGATTCTTTACCATCTGAGTCATCAGGGAAGCCTGTAGAACATAACATATATATAATATATATATGTATGTATATAATTTTTTATGTTGATATGTTGTATTTTCATTTTTGTTCAGACTAAGAAATTTTCTTTCCTTTGTTTGGCCATAGAGTGTGGCATGCATGATCTTAGTTCCCCAATCAGGGATTGAATCTGTACCCCTTGCAGTAAAAACAGGATGTCTTTACCACTGGACAGCCAGGGAAATCCCTGGAATATTCCTTTGTGGTCTTTTTTTTTTTTTTAACATACTTGTTCCAGTATGTAAAACTTGCTTAAAGTTCAAAAATTGTGGAAATAAATGGGTTTTTATTAAATTATTGAGAAAGTAGCCTTCCAGTTTAAGCAGAATGAAAAATGTTTCCTCATCCCTGGGAGAAGATTATTTTCACTTGGACAGTGATCACATGGACTTCATTTCTTGGGCCTTTGCACATCTTCTGGCCTAGGTGTTAAGGTTGTCTGCTGGTAACAGCTTCTCCTGTAGGCGTTGAGCCCATGCTCCCATTGAAAGCCCCCTGGCCCTTTTGAAGAAAAGGTCTTGCCACAGGAATTAAAAAGGCTTGGTACTGGGAATTTTCTGGTGATCCAGTGGTTAGGACTCAACGTTCTCACTGCTGAGGGTCAGAGTTCCCTCCCTGGTCAGGAAACTAAGATTCCACGAGCCTCTAGCATCAGCCCTTTTGTCTCTCTGGGGCTTTGTATCTTCATTTATGAAAAAGAAATAGTAATGGTACCTATCTTGTACGGTTGAGGGTGGATTGCTCACGGGAAAGGAACATTAGCCCGAGACCACCAGGAGCTGGCCTGCCACTCACAGCTGAGCTGTTCAGGTTTTGGATGCAAACCATCTCCCCAAACACCCATGTGAAATAAGGTCACTCTAGAACCATGATATCTGCTCAGTCGTGTCTAGCTCTTTGTGACCCCACTAACTGTAGCCCACCAGGCTCCTCTGCCTATGGACTTTCCCAGGCAAGAGTACTGGAGTGGATAGCCATCTGACGGATCCAGACAGAAGCGAGACCTCTTCATCATGATGTCTAAATCCAGATAAGAACAGGACAGTCCAGACTACAAGTGTGGCTACGTATTCCCTTCCTGGGGACTGACTCACTGCCCCATCTTCTTCTCACCTTTTAGATAAGAATTACCAAAATGCCCAGTCACAGAATTGCCCTCACATCCTGACAGTTTCCAATTCATAGCAAAATCCTACTTTCTTGAACTCTCTTCCAAATTGCTGGCACAGCCCAGATCTTACTAGTTCATTGAACACCCTCTTGCTTAGACACCTGGATCCCCAAGGTGTACCTTCTGGCTTGTCGCAATGAGGCAATCAACTGAACATGTTTCTGAGCTTCAGCTGTGTTCCTAGTGGGCTTCATTAGGACAGCACGCTTCATATGGTCACTCTCTGGCCTTTATTCCACTTTCTTATTTGTAACCTCAATCACCACCTGATCTGTTTCATATTTATTTGTCTGTTCTCTCTTTGCTCCTCTTGGAAAGTCCTAGGACAGCAGGAACATTGTTTTATTCAGACTGTACCTTGAAACCTAGACCAGTTCTGTCACATAGTGGATAGTCAATAAATATCAGTTGGATGAGTGGATGAATATAGACCCCAGCATGCTGCCTGATGTCATTATTATGATGTTAAGAACATGTCTGATAATAAGGTGGACATCATGAGGAAGACTCCAAAGCCAGATTGATGCATATGAAGCTGGAGAAGATGGAGACACTGGTCTCTGTAAACCATACTTTTTTTTTGGAGGAGGAGGGGGCAGGGAGTTAGCCTGTTTCCTTCCAATTCATGGTTGTAGAGCCAGCCTGGAAACATTATCCCAGTACATTCATCTGCCTAAATTGCTCCCACAAGCAGAATGAAACTCTGAGTGAGTCAAGCTAATTATCTGGTGAAGTGAGGTCTAGTTGACCCTTCAATCAAACAACTTTGTTTTGGCCTAAATTCATAGAATTGCAGAAAACTGACTGACTGCCTAAGTGATCTGAATTACCATTGTGAGTAAATCTCCCTTTGAAAAATTTCATTTTTGCTTTTTTTTTTTGACCACACTAAGAGGCTTGCAAGATCTTAGTTCCCTGACCAGGAATCAAACCTGAGCCCAGAGCAGTGAAAGCGCCAAGTCCTAACCAGTCAATCACCAAGGAAATCTTGAAGAATTCCATGTTTGCATGAGTTGAGTGTCCTCAACCATTTTTTAGTTTGAGATCTGAGCCCAGTTACTCCCTGTGTGGAAGTGTGGCACTCTGTGTACAGTGGCCACTTTGGACTCATGGTAGAGCAGTGTTCTTTATAGATCCTCTGTTGTTTTCACTGAGTTGTGTAAGCAGGAAGGATTCAGATTAGAGGCCTGGGTGTGGGACACTTAGGGCCTGTGCTTAAAAAGTCACTAGAACAGTGATACATGTTCTTGAGGATGTGGAGTAAGATTGTTTACCCTGTAGGATCGTTTTCTTTAGGGGACAGTCATCTGAGCTTGCATTTTCTCTGCAAGGTCCTGGAACCAGGTTGTCAAGCTGGTTCATCTCTTGGGCAGGAAAGACTCTCATTTGTGTTAAGGGACTGACTTGTCAACAATTTTTTTAAATGAAGAAAGTCAGCACTTGTAGATGGCATGAAGAGGTTTCCTTCAGGAAACAGAAAAACTGCAAGGAGTACATTTAGTGTGGACAAGCTAACTGCCTGAAAGAAGTCATTCAGCAACTCTCCATGGATTTATATCTCAGTTCATACATGTTTTAGTGCCCCTGAAGGCAGTGAAGTGTGTGTGTGTGTGTGTGTGTGTATCTTGAGAGAGAGAGATGAAAACTGCAGCATAGCTGTGTTTTCAATCTAGTACATGAGTTAACATTGTAACCAATATTTAGACCCTATTTCTGTTTTTTAAGAAAGCTCACTTTTTTGTTTTTAAATAAAAAGCTTTTTTTCATGGTGTTGTGGCCCCTTCAGAAGCTGTACAAAGACACAGATCTGAGCCAAATTTAGTGGCACAGGGGAATATTTCTTGCATCCTGTGGATAATCTGTCAGCTGGCATTTTTCTGAAAGAATGGGCCTATCACATTTCTAAACTGTGTTTGTCCTTTCCTGAGTGAGTCAAGTTCAGCATGAGCTTCTCAGGTGGCTCAGTGGTAAAGAAACTGCTTGCCAGTGTGGGAGATGCAGGAGACATGGGTTCGATCTCTGAGTGGCGAAGGAGGAGGGCATGGCAATCCATTCCAGTATTCTTGCCTGGAGAATCCCATGGGCAGAGGAGCCTGGTGGCTACAGTCCATGGGTTGCAAACAGTCAGACATGACTAAGCATACATGCACTCGAAGTTGAACGTACTATGTCAGAATTTCAATGCTGCTTAGCATTGGTGCATTGTGGTTTTTCAGAAAGAGATCTGGGGAGTGTTGAATTTGTCAATACACTCATTATCTGGGTTTAGAAAGGTGTCTTCTCTAAATTTCCTGATATTATAATTATGTTGCAAATTTGGCTGGTCTTTTGAGAGTTAATATTAGTAAATATCACCATGGTGACTGCTGTCCATCAATTAATGCTCTTGGGTTGTCTTTAATTTTGTATTCTGCTTTGTATTATCAAAATGATTGTTTCTTCCTTTAATCGATGGCTACTGTCTGTATCAATACCTGTCTCTGCCAAATGGGAGAGTGATGATGTCAGAACTAACTTTTGATTACATGGCTGATTATGGCTGCCTTTAGAGACTTCCAGAATGTGCCAAGAACTCTTAATGGATCCAACAAGCTTATCATGTTGTTTTCACCAGCAGAAATAATTATATCTGGTAATTGGGCCCTAGAGTAAAATTTTAGCCTGTGTTACTGAGTTTACCTTATTTCTAGTGATCATATTTCCTGATAAGATGCTAGTTTCCTTCTTCCTTTAAGGCTATTTAGACTCCCGGGAGCTTGCAAAAGAAGTTTTAATTATGAGAATTTCCAGCTCACAGAAATATCAGTGTTAATTGCTGCTTCTGTCAGCCTGTGTTCCCTTGGCGGGTTTGAAATGTGCTGTGTGGTGTTGACTGGGCCCTGGGAGAAGCAAACAGGAGCCGGAGAAGTGATGATGTGTAGGCACCAAAGGTGTGGCATAGGCTGGTCATGTGACAGGTCCCGGGGGAAATTTCATCCCCATTGATTGTTTCAGTCGTTCTTTTTTTGTTTTTTGTTTTTTTGCTGTTGACATGTAAGTTGATTTTAGACATTGGCGTTTCCATGTGAATTGGTTTTTAAGGTCATTCCAGTCCTCATGGCTAGTTAGAAATGGAAACTGGAGGGAGAAGGCCAGGGGAAGCGTGAAGGATCAAGAAGTTGAAGATAAATAAGCTTCTTATCCCTTTTCTTAGGGCAGCCGCTTGCTGTTTGGGCTGTACTGTGCTGCCACCTGCTGTTCAGAGATGATCATTGCAAGATCATATTTAAATTGTGCCTTCACAGCCAAAAATTAATTAAAAAAAAAAACAGACTGCTGTGCCTTGAAGGAGAGGAAGTTGTTAATGGCTCAGAAAAAGAACGATTCCTGTTGAATCTTTGAGACAGACTAGATGTGACTGGGCTGCTAATGTAAATAATATAGATTGCCTGGATTCAAAGAAAGGGACTTTGGTGTGGCTGGGAAAAGAGATGTTGGACCTAGATGGATCAGTGGTCGTTGAAGTAACATATAAAGTAATATCTGACACTCTGCCTTAGAGGGCAATTGAAAACAAGCCCCAGAAGGGATGTGACCTAGAGAAGTGAGTTTAGAGAGACCTATAGGCAGAGAAATGGAGATCTGGGCTGAGGGCAAGGTCAGCCGTGGGCGCAGGGGCTGTGGGCGGGCCCTCAGCCAAGCATGGCCCAGGAAGGAACCACCTGGGAGCCTGTTAGAGAAGCCAGAGGTGACCTGGGGGGAGGGCGGGCAGATTTTAGAAAACAGAGGTGGGGATGAAACTCTGAATCAGCATGGGGTGAACCTCCTCACATGTTAAGCTGATTATAATCAGTATGGTCTGCCACGTGAAGCTGTGGGATCTTTTCATCTTGAGATTTCAGTCAAAGTGAATGATAGTCTGGTGGGAGGATGTTTTAGATGAGCTGTCCCTTTGGGTGGAGAATTTGATGGTTTCGGAAGTTCTGCACAATGTAAGTTATCTGCAGCCACCATGGAGAATAGTATAAAGTTTCCTTAAAAATTAAGAATAGAGTTACCTATGATCCAGCAATCCCATTCATGCACAAAGGATCTGGGAAAGGCGAAAGCTCTAATTTGAAAACATACGTGCACCCCAATGTTCATAGCGACACTGTTTACGTAGACAAGAAGCTGCCCAAATGTCCATAGACGGATGGATAAAGATGTGGTACATATATACAGTGGAATATTATCCAGCCATCAAAAGGAATGGAATTGGGTCATTTGTAGAGATGTGGATGAACCTAGAGTCTGTCATGCAGAGTGAAGTGAGTCAAAAAGGGGAAAATAAATATGGTATATTAACCCATATGTATGGATCTAGAAACATGGTACTAATGAACCTATTTGCAGGGCATGAAGGGACTCGGACATAGAGAATGAAGTTGTGGACACAGAAGCAGGGAGAAGGCAAGAGTGGGATGAATGAGAGTAGCATGGACGTAGATACTCCATCGTGTGTAGTGGAGAGAGAAGAGAGCTGCTACGTAGCACGGGAAGCTGGGCCGGGCGCTCTGCGATGACCTAGAGGGATGCGGCAGATGAGAGGGAGGTTCAAGGAGGGGATATATGTGTACATGCAGCTGATTCACATTGTTGTACAGCAGAGACTAACACATTATAAAGCAATTATACTCTAATTAAAAAATTAAAAATACTTTTAAAAAAAGATGCATCTAGAGATGATCATACTAAATGAAGTAAGTCAGAGAAGACAACGACAATACCACTTATACGTGGAGTTGGGAATATGCAAATGGATTTATTTACAAAACAGAAACAGACTCAGACTCAGACCCAGACATAACCATAACATGGTTACCAAAGGGGAAAGGGTAGAGGAGGGATAAATTAGGAGTTTGAGATTAGCAGGTACACACTACTCTGTATAAAATAGCTAACCAAGCAGGTTCTACTGTATAGCACAAGGGACTATATTCAGTATCTTGTCAGTAACTATATTGGAAAAGAATATGAAAAAAAAATATACATATAACTGAATCACTTTGTTGTATACTAGAATCTAACACAACATTGTCAGTCAACTATGTGTGTATGTGTGCTCAATCATGTCCAACTCTGCGACTCTGGGAGAGTGTGACCCAACTCCCACTCTGTCCATGGGATTTTTTTTTTTTTTTTTAGGCAAAAATACTGGAGTGGGTTGCCATTTCCTCCTCTAGGGGATCTGCCCGACCCAAGGATCGAATCTCTGTCTCCTGCATTGGCAGGCAGATTCTTCTGCTGAGCCAGTCGGGGCAGTTAATCAAGTGCGCTTCAATTAAAAAAAAAAAAGTTCCACAAATTCTAGGAAACTTAAGTCAGCACGTGGTTTTTTGTCCCTCCCTTCCAAACTAGATTTTCTAATGTAAATTATTCTCAGAATTACCTCCCCAGTCCCCTTTAGGGCTGTTGTCTGTCTCCACACATAGATCGAAGCAGAAGAGTGTTTTGGCTCTACATCTATGATTTCCATTCAGTTCAGTTCGGTAGCTCAGTCATGTCCGACTCTTTGTGACCCCATGAATCGCAGCACACCAGGCCTCCCTGTCCATCACCTGTTCCTGGAGTTCACTCAGACTCAACTTCCATTGAGTCAGTGATGCTATCCAGGCATCTCATCCTCGGTCGTCCCCTTCTCCTGCTGCCCCTAATCCCTCCCAGCATCAAGGTCTTTTCCAATGAGTCAACTCTTCGCATGAGGTGGCCAAAGTACGAGAGTTTCAGCTTTAGCATCATTCCTTCCAAAAATTACCCAGGGCTGATCTCCTTCAGAATGGACTGGTTGGATCTCCCTTGCAGTCCAAAGGACTCTCAAGAGTCTTCTCCAACACCACACTTCAAAAGCATCAATTCTTCAGCACTCAGCTTTCTTCACAGTCCAACTCTCACATCCATACATGACTACTGGAAAAACCATAGCCTTGACTAGATGGACCTTTATTGGCAAAGTAATGTCTCTGCTTTTGAATATACTATCTAGGTTGGTCATAACTTTCCTTCCAAGGAGTAAGTGTCTTTTAATTTCATGGCTGCAATCACCATCTGCAGTGATTTTAGAGCCCCCCAAAATAGAGTCTGGCACTGTTTTCACTGTTTCCCCATCTATTTGCCATGAAGTGATGGGACCAGATGCCATGATCTTCGTTTTCTGAATGTTGAGCTTTAAGCCAATTTTTTCACTCTCCTCTTTCACTTTCATCAAGAGGCTTTTTAGTTCCTCTTCACTTTCTGTCATAAGGGTGGTGTCATCTGCATATCTGAGGTTATTGATATTTCTCCCGGCAGTCTTGATTCCATTCTGTTCAGTTCAGTTCAGTTGCTCAGTCGTGTCCGACTCTTCTCAACCCCATGAATTGCAGCACACCAGGCCTCCCTGTCCATCACCATCTCCCGGAGTTCACTCAGACTCACGTTCATCAAGTCAGTGATGCCATCCAGCCATCTCATCCTCTGTTGTCACCTTCTCCTCCTGCCCCCAATCCCTCCCAGCATCAGAGTCTTTTCCAGTGAGTCAACTCTTCGCATGAGGTGGCCAAAGTACTGGAGTTTCAGCTTTAGCATCAGTCCTTCCAAAGAAATCCCAGGGCTGATCTCCTGTAGAATGGACTGGGTGGATCTCCTTGCAGTCCAAGGGACTCTCAACAGTCTTCTCCAACACCACAGTTCAAAAGCATCAATTCTTCGGCGCTCAGCCTTCTTCACAGTCCAACTCTCACATCCATACATGACCACAGGAAAAACAATAGCCTTGACTAGATGGACCTTCGTCGGCAAAGTAATGTCTCTGGTTTTGAATATACTATATAGGTTGGTCATAACTTTTCTTCCAAGTAGTAAGCGTCATCTAATTTCATGGCTGCAGTCACCATCTGCAGTGATTTTGGAGCCCCCCAAAATAAAGTCTGACACTGTTTCCACTGTTTCTCCATCTATTTCCCATGAAGTGATGGGACCAGATGCCATGATCTTTGTTTTCTGAATGTTGAGCTTTAAACCAACTTTTTCACTCTCCTCTTTCACTTTCATCAAGAGGCTCTTTAGTTCTTCTTCACTTTCTGCCATAAGGGTGGTATCATCTGCATATCTGAGTTTATTGATTCCATTAGGTCAAGTTAATTGTGGAGACATTGATTAGCCTGCGCAATGGTGACTCGGGTTCAGTGATTAAGACACATTCTGCTTACAGAGATGTAAGCTCTCTGGCAGGAACCAAAGGATATTTGGAGCACTTACCCTTGTCTGGGGAGATTGGGGGTGAAGTGGGGCGTGGGGCTGCCTGCCCTGCATTTTTGGGTGTCGCTGTGCTGTGGGACTGATGGGACTCAGGGAGAACCAGAGCCCAGCCCTCCAGCCCCCCTAAGTGCTGCCTCCTGCAACAGAAATAACCCTTTGCTGGAAGATTTGGGTTCATACACCAGTTATAAGCACAGACTGTAAAGCCCAAGTGTTTGGGGTTCAAACTGCAGCTCATCATTTACTGTGTCACTGTGCCTCCACATGCTCATCTGTAAAATGGGGATGTGAGCGGCCTCACAAGACTGCAATGAGGATTATGTGAATTAGTATTTGGTAATGTGTTATAAACAATGCCTGGCCCTGAAGAAGCGTGACAGAGGTGTTTGTTAGGTAAACCATGTAATTTTAGCCTCTGCTTATTTGTTTACTTTTTCATTCCAGTTCCTACTTCTCTTCCTTTTGTTTTTTTTTCCCTCTGCTCAGATTTTGCATTACCCACAACATTTTCTAGCTCTTGTTAAACCTAGTCTGTGTTCAAAAAATAGGGTTCCCAGGTGGCTCAGTTGGTAAAGAATCCACCTGCAGTTTTCGGGTTCAATCCCTTGGTTGGGAAGATCCCCTGGAGGAGGGCATGGCGACCCTCTCCAGTATTCTTACATGGAGAATCCCATGGACAGAGGAGCCTGGCCGGCTACAGTCCATGGGGTCACAGAGTTGGACACAACTGAAGCAACTTAGCATGCACGCACACACTTGCTCAGAAACATCACTGATCCTTGTTCTAACTCAGAGCTGCCCAATGGAGCTTTCTGTCATGATGGTAATGTTGTAGATTTTCATGGTCCAATATGGTAGCCCTTAGCCACAGATGGCATCTGAACACTTGAAACGTGACTAGTGCATCTGAGAAACTGAATTTTTAATTTAACTCGAGTGAAATGAATTTAATTTAAAATAAATAGCCATCTGTGGCAATATGGCACTACCACATTGGACAGCAGAGAAAATCTACCTCCTTGGCTTTTTAGTAAGCCAGCACCACTGAGGTCATGTTGAATTTGTCAGCGTCAGGTTAATCTATAAACGCCTGTGTTTTACTGTTTGCTTGTCCTGAATTTTTATGTTCGTTGTTCTACTTCGTCTTTGTTCTCATCACAATTTTGGTGATTTGGGGATTTTGGCTTCTTACAGGTTCAGCGAAATGAGGACAAATCTACCACCTTGAAACTGGCTGATTTTGGTCTTGCAAAGCATGTGGTGAGGCCCATATTTACTGTGTGTGGGACTCCAACTTATGTAGCTCCTGAAATCCTCTCTGAGAAAGGTAACAGTTACACATGGCTCTGTGGGACTCTAGCTCGCTTACTAACCAGTGTTTACTTTTTCATATTTAAATGTCACGTTTTTCAACGTGAAACAGTTAAAAAATCTCAGAGACTGGCTCTGCATTTGCACTTGTATATTAAATATTTGAAGTAGGTCTCCTTGACCAAAGCATAAGAACTTTTTCCTCATCAGGGCTGCTCTTATTACAGAGAAGAGATTGTGTGTGTGTGTGTGTGTGTGTGTGTGTTGGTGGGACAGTGAGATGAAAGATGGTGGAGAATTGAATGGGAAACTCAAGGAAGCAAGGTCATTTAGCCACTCACCCAAAGCTACCTCTAAGGGAGAGATATGGAGCAGTCGTTATGGTAATTGGCTTTAAAACTCCTTTTCTAACCTCACAATTAAAGGAAAACGAGGTCCCAATTCAAACCCCATGAATAATATATGTATATTACATATTGTATAAGGGTCCAATGGGCTATTTTAGTGATAGACTCTGTAAAGGATATACGAGGAAATCATCTTCATCATTATTATATGGCTCCAAGTATGTGAATAATTATTTAGCCATCCTGGTACTCCAGGAGAAATCAGTTAAACCACCTATGATGGCTAAAGATGGGAAAGCTCTAAATGGGTTATAAGCTTGGGGGTAGGAAGAAGGGAGAGTTTTATCCCAGCAGCAAATGCATCAGGGAAGCCACGACTCAGAGATTAGCCTATGCATGGAAGTTGGGTGGTAGAGACTTTGAAAAACCAGCCTCGGTAGAGCAGAGTGCAATTGGGTGGGGAGGGTTAGCCTGGATTCCCCACAGATGAGTCTGAACTCAGTGTGGCCAGCACAGTTGCCGTGGTAACGTGGTGACAGTGTGACAGGAGAGTAGTGAGTGACTATGGACATTTAATGGAGGCATTACTCTCTTGGGTCAGAGAGGAAAGAAAGCAAATAAGCTGGGGACTTCCCTGGTGGTCCAGTGACTACAGCTCTGCGCTCTCAATGCAGGGGACTTAGGTTCGATCCCTGGTCAGGGAACTAGATCCTGCATAAGCAACAAAGGGTTCCCATGCCACAGTGCAGACTGGCGATCCCACATGCCGGAGCTAAGACCTGGCACAACCAGATAAATATATAAGTAAATAACTATTTGGAAAAAGAAAACGAGTAAGGCTATGTGAACTCTGGGAAGCCAGGACAGTAGGGCTCACGCCAGCTGACACAGGGTGTTGGAAAAGAAAGCTCTTTGGGAGATGGAAAGGGGGTGAGTTAAATTTTGAACTCACTGACTGTATAGACATCAGGATGGGTACACCCAGGGTCAGCTGGTTGGCTGAATGTGTGGTTTGGAGACCTGCTCTGTACCAAGATGGCGGTCAAGAGATGATGTGTCTCTGCCTCCACTGCACAGGTTACGGGCTGGAGGTGGACATGTGGGCCGCAGGCGTGATCCTCTACATCCTCCTGTGCGGCTTCCCCCCGTTCCGCAGCCCAGAGAGGGACCAGGAGGAGCTCTTTAATATCATCCAGCTCGGCCGCTTTGAGTTCCTGGCTCCTTACTGGGACAATATCTCTGATGGTGAGACTTTGGGCTTCCCAGGCAGGAGGAAGAGTAGGGGTGGGGAGCTGGAGCCCCTTCTGGGATCTGATTGCAGAGCCTGTTTTCAGGTCAGATGTGTGAAACGATACCCAGAGAACTCACTACGGTACCCGGGCCGTGCACAACTTCTGCTTTCCTTTATTTCCTGCTAGCTTTGTGTAGATCTCCATAGCATCCCAAACACATGACTTGCTTTGGAATGCAAGTCTCACCACCAGTTGGAGTCACCAGGTACTTTTCTTGAAGCCAGTTGAAGAACCTCAGAACTGGAAAAATATCAGAAACGTGGAATCCTCATTTGAAAAGATCAAAGCCATCTCACATACAAAGTGTCTATGAATCGGACAGACTAGAGATGCTTATTTTACCTGTGAAGAGTCAGGTCTCTAGGGGCCTCCTCGGGGCACAGGCACTCTGAAAGGTCAGAGGGTGAAGGTCAGAGGTACTTTTTAGTGCAGCAGAAGCTTGTGTGGTCCTCCTCCCTTTTGGCCCTTTCAAGTGAAATCTTTCCCTTGATTTACACATTTAAAATATGTATAGGTATGGTTCATGGCCTCTGTGTGTCCTCTTGGGCTGGACGGCACCGTGAGTGGTAGTGGTGGGCCTGACCTCAGGATTCCATGTCTAACACGGTAGTCCTGTAGCTGCATGGGGCTATTTGAATTTAAATGTCAGTGAATTAAAAGGAAATGCAAGAAGAATTCAGTTTGTCAGTTGCACCAGATGCATTTCAAATGCTCAGCAGTCCCAAGGGCCTAGTGCAGATCTGGAAAGTTTCCGTCATGGCAGACAGTTCTGAGAGCCAGTGGTGCTCTGGTCCAGCGCCTGTTGCTAACACAGATGTTTGTGTCCTTATTTCCTGTATGGAAAAGGAAAACTGAACCATCTGCATCCATCTCATTTTTCCATCCTTCTATATCATTCCAACAGCTGCCAAAGATCTGGTGAGCCGGTTGCTGGTGGTAAACCCCAAAAAGCGCTACACAGCCCACCAGGTCCTTCAGCATCCCTGGCTTGAAGCTGCCGGAAAGACCAGCAGGGCAAATCTACAAAAGGAGGTGCCCCCCAGCAGCGAGGACCACTTCCGGAGCTAGCACACGTGGGCTGCAGAGCAGACGTCATAGTCACAACCTCAGCATCTACTCAGTCCTCCTTCCTGCTTGGGGACAGAGAAGACGACAGACATGGAGGAGAAAAACAATGAGAAAGGCTTCTTCACATAACTGGATAATCCAGGGAAGGAGAGAAGACACTCGGTGTATTTTAAAGCGTATTTAAAAAGATAAACTTGAGTCTTAATGTGAAATGTTGTAACATATGTTTAGGTTTTTAGATTTGAAGTCTTTAATACGTCGTGGGAGGTGGGGTGGGGAGACATTCTCAGTGAGGGATTTTTTTGGTATTAATAATTTGTGTTTTGCTTCTTCCTTGTAATCAAGTTCATAGTACATATTACATGAGTGGTGCTTACCAGGGTTTAAACTCCCCCTGTGAAATTAATCATCTGAATCACAGTCCTTCCTCATTAATAAAATGTGCTCTGGATAACTGAAGCGAACTGCATTCTGACTGCTTCTTAATGCTGGTGATGAAAACCAGCGAATTATAGTTCAGACATGTCTCCTGAAACTCCTGTGTCTACACTTGAATGTGCTGATGGAAATCTTGATTAACTGACCAGGGCTGTTTGTTTAGGATATGCTGGTCTACGTCGTGGGAGGTGGGGTGGGGAGCATTCTCAGTGAGGGATTTTTTTGGTATTAATAATTTGTGTTTTGCTTCTTCCTTGTAATCAAGTTCATAGTACATATTACATGAGTGGTGCTTACCAGGGTTTAAACTCCCCCTGTGAAATTAATCATCTGAATCACAGTCCTTCCTCATTAATAAAATGTGCTCTGGATAACTGAAGCGAACTGCATTCTGACTGCTTCTTAATGCTGGTGATGAAAACCAGCGAATTATAGTTCAGACATGTCTCCTGAAACTCCTGTGTCTACACTTGAATGTGCTGATGGAAATCTTGATTAACTGACCAGGGCTGTTTGTTTAGGATATGCTGGTCTGGGTCTCTTGCATTTTAGTTCTACTGAAAACCAGATTTGGTGCAGCCTGAAATGAAAAGAAGAAATCATTGATTCACTCCTATCCCTTTAGGACCCATTTAGACCATGCTTCAGTCACTGAGCCTCAGGCCTGAGTTCTTTCTACGTAGAGTTAGGCTTCTGCTCACTTGCGACTGTGTTAACGTTTTCAGATCAGAAGGGAGCCATTTAATGCACTAGGAGGTTGGAAATGCAGTTACTGGGTTACACTGGAAGGGGCTCCGAGGATTCAGACACGTTCCTACCTGTGGGGCATATGCTCAGAGGGCGCAAGACATGAGGTCACTGGCTATTTCACTCCAGATTTCTGTACCAGTAGATGATTCTGGGAGTACCAATGAGCTGAAAGTAAAACATCATCCTGATGTTTCCCAACTTGACCTTTCAGGGTTATATGCAACCTGGTCGAAAGGGCACAAAATCAGTCCAAAAGTGTGAATTTCTCACCCTGACTGTTCCTTCCTGACAGCGTAGGTGTCATTTTGGTGGAAGAAGTGCATCCATCAGCAAAAAGAAACAGCACAAGAGGCTCTAGTATGAGGAATTGCTGGGACAGGTGTTGGAGAATGCAGAAAGCGGACAGGAGGTAATTGAGAGACGTTAACACCTAGGTGAGAAGCCAAGGGAAGAGGTTGGGGTGATTGAATATAAGGCTTGGAGGAGAAACCCTTGCAGTGAATTCTGATTGTGCCACCTCGATCCCCACTCAGACTGAAGGGAATAAGCTGCAGGGTGGTGCTGGCTGACAGCCCTCAGCTATGAATGTGAATTGCCTTTAGCTGGGAGGAGTCTCCTCACATGGGATCACACCCCTCTCCCAGGATCACACCCCTCTCCCGGGATCACACCCCTCTCCTGGGATCACACCCCTCTCCCAGGAATGGGCTGCACCCAGTGATGTCTCCATTTAGGGCTCGAGCAGACAACACTGAAGGGCCGTGCCCTTTCACAGCTGCCCGTGGGGGCGGCTGAGCCCTGGGGGAGCCTGCATCACAGCCCAGTTCTCCCTCATCTGGTCCTGATGCTTTCCCTTCTCTTCCAGAGGTTGATGGTCCTCAGATCACTCCCCGATGAAGCTTCAGCACTCTAATCTCCATCTCGGGGTTGGCTTCCCAGGGAACAGAGCCTGGGACATGCCCTAGGAACTTAGAAAGACTGCAAATAGGTACCAGGTGGTGCTTTGACTTCAGGAGCTCTGAGGAGGGGCCCCCTGGAGCTGGGACCCAGACACCTGGGGAAAGGCGCTACCAAGCAAGCAGTACAGTGGGAATCACTCTAGAAATGTGGAAAGAGACTGGAAGCTGGAAGATCTTTTGGTAAAGTCACCAGGAGGCACTAAATCCAGAGGAGAATATTCAGACCTCATACGGCATCATTTGATCCTATTGACCACTCTCTGTTTGAGTCACTTCTCCACTTGGCTTACATAAGTGATGCATTTTCCTGGTTTTCTTTCTATATCTCTATTTACTCCTTTGGGTGTCCTGAGCAGTTTAGTCTTCTACGTGCTGTAAGTTGTAGCTCCATTATTAAGTCACTCAGTCAGTGAGTTCAGTTGCTCAGTTGTGTACAACTCTTTGCGACCCCATGGACTGCAGCAAGCCAGGCCTCCTTGTCCATCACCAACTCCCAGAGTTAACTCAAACTCATGTCCATTGAGTTGGTGATGCCATACAACCATCTCATCCTCTGTCATCCCCTTTTCCTCCTTTTTCCCAGCATCAAAGTCTTTTCAAATGAGTCAGTTCTTTGCATCAGGTGCCAAAGTAATGGAGTTTCAGCTTCAGCATTAGTTCTTCCAATGAACACTCAGGACTGATCTCCTTCAGAATGGACAGGTTGGATCTCCTTGCAGTCCAAGGGACTCTTAAGAGTCTTCTCCAACACCACAGTTCAAAAGCATCAATTCTTCAGCACTCAGTTTTCTTCACAGTCCAATTCTCACATCCATACATGACCACAGGAAAAACTATAGCTTTGACTAGATGGACCTTTGTTGGCAAAGTAATGTCTCTGGTTTTCAATATGCTGTCTAGGTTAGTCATAACTTTTCTTCCAAGGAGCAAGCATCTTTTAATTTCATGGCTGCAGTCACCATCCACAGTGATTTTGGAGCTTAAAAAGATAAAATCTCTTCCACTGTTTCCCTATCTATTTGCCCTGAAGTGATGGGACCAGATGCCATGATCTTAGTTTTCTGAATGTTGAGTTTTAAGCCAGCTATTTCACTCTCTTTCACTTTCATCAAGAGACTCTTTAGTTCTTCACTTTCTGCCATAAGAGTGGTGTCATCTGCATATTTGAGCTTATTGATATTTCTCATGGCAATCTTGATTCCATCTTGTGCTTCATCCAGCCCACTCTTTCTCATGATGTACTCTCTATATAAGTTAAATAAGCAGGGTGGCAATACACAGCCTTGACGTACTCCTTTCCCAATTTGGAACCAGTCTGTTGTTTCATGTCCAGTTCTAACTGTTGCTTCTTGACCTGCATACAGATTTCTCAAGAGGTAGGTCACGTGGTCTGGTATTCCCATCACTTTAAGAATTTTCTATAGTCTGTTGTGATCCACACAGTCAAAAGCTTTGGCATAGTCAATAAAGCAGAAATAGATGTTTTTCTAGAACTCTCTTGCCTTTTCAGTGATCCAGTGGATGTTAGCAATTTGATTTCTGGTTCCTCTGGCTTTTCTAAAACCAGCTTGAACATCTGGAAGTTCATGGTTCCTATACTGTTGAAGCCTGGTTTGGAAAATTTTGAGCATTACTTTGCTAGCATGTGAGATGAGTGCAATTGTGCGGTAGTTTGAGCATTCTTTGGCATTACCTTTCTTTGGGATTTAAATGAAAACTGACCTTTTCCAGTCCTGTGGCCACTGCTAAATTTTCCAAATTTGTTAGCATACTGAGTGCAGCACTTTCACAGTATCATCTTTTAGTATTTGAAATGGCTCAACTGGAATTCCATTATCTCCACTAGCTTTGTTCATAGTGACACTTCCTAAGGCCCACTTGACTTCACACTCCAGGATGTCTGGCTCTAGGTGAGTGATCACACCATCCTGATTATCTGGGTCATTAAGATATTTTTCATATAGTTCTTCTGTGTATTCTTGCCACCTCTTCTTAATATCTTCTGCTTCTGTTAGGTCCATACCATTTCTTTCCTTTATTGTGCCCATCTTTGCATGAAATGTTCCCTTGGTATCTCTAATTTTCTTGAAGAGATCTCTAGTCTTTCCCATTCTATTGTTTTCCTCTATTTCTTTGCATTGATCACTGGGGAAGGCTTTATTATCTCTCCTTGCCATTCTTTGGAACACTGCATTCAAATGGGCATATCATTCCTTTTCTCCTTTGCCTTTCACTTCTCTTCTTCTCTCAGCTATTTCTAAGGCCTCTTCAGACAACCATTTTTCCCCTTTGCATTGCTTTTTCTTGGATATGGTCTTGATCCCTGCCTCCTGTACGATGTCAGGAACCTCTGTCCAAAGTTCTTCAGGCACTCTGTCTATGAGATCTAATCCCTTGAATCTATTTGTCACTTCCACTGTATAATCATAAGGGATTTGATTTAGATCACACTTGAATGGTCTAATGGTTTCCCCTACTTTCTTCAATTTAAGTCTGAATTTGGAAATAAGGAGTTCATGATCTGAGCCACAGTCAGCTCCTGGTCTTGTTTTTGCTGCATAGAGTTTCTCCATCTTTGGCTGCAAAGGATATAATCAATCTGATTTGGGTATTGACCATCTGGTGATGTCCATGTGTAGTCTTCTCTTGTGTTGTTGGAAGAGGGTGTTTGCTATGACCAGTGGGTTCTCTTGACAAAACTCTATTAGCCTTTGCCCTGCTTCATTTTGTACTCCAAGGCCAAATTTGCCTGTTACTCCAGGTATTTATTGACTTCCTACTTTTGCATTCCAGTCCCCTATAATGAAAAGGACATCTTTTGGGGGTGTTAGTTCTAGAAGGTCTTGTAGGTCTTCATAGAACCGTTCAACTTCAGCTTTTTCAGTATTACTGCTCAGGGCATAGACTTAGATTACTGTGATACTGAATGACTTGCCTTGGAAACGAACAGAGATCATTCTGTCGTTTTTGAGATTGCATCCAAGTACTGTATTTTGGACTCTTGTTGATTATGATGGCTACTCCATTTCTTTTAAGGGATTCTTGCCCACAGTAGTAGATATAATGGTCATCTGAGTTAAATTAACTCATTCCAGTCCATTTTAGGTCACTGATTCCTAAAATGTCTATGTTCACTCTTGCCATCTCCTATCTGACCACTTCCAATTTGCCTTGATTCGTGGATGTAACATTCCAGGTTCCTATGCAATATTGCTATTTACAGCATCGGACTTTACTTCCGTCACCAGTCACATCCACAACTGGGTGTTGCTTTTGCTTTGGCTCTGTCTCTTCATTGTTTCTGGAGTTATTTCTCTACTGATCTCCAGTAGCATATTCAGCACCTACCCACCTGGGGAGTTCATCTTTCAGTGTCCTATCTTTTTGCCTTTTCATATTGTTCATGGTGTTCTCAAGGTGAGGATACTGAAGTGGTTTGCCATTCCCTTCTCCAGTAGACCATGTTTTGTCAGAATTCTCCACCATGACCCATCTGTCTTGGGTGGAAATCCAACCAGTCCATTCTGAAGGAGATCAGTCCTGGGATTTCTTTGGAAGGAATGATGCTAAAGCTGAAACTCCAGTACTTTGGCTACCTCATGCGAAGAGTTGACTCATTGGAAAAGGCTCTGATGCTGGGAAGGATTGGGGGCAGGAGGAGAACGGGACGACAGAGAATGAGATGGCTGGATGGCATCACGGACTCGATGAACATGAGTCTGAGTGAACTCTGGGAGATGGTGATGGGCAGGGAGGCCTGGCGTGCTGCGATTCATGGGGTCACGAAGAGAGATATGACTGAGTGACTGAACTGAACTGACACGGCATGGCTCATAGTTTCATTGAATTAGACAAAGCTGTGGTTCATGTGATCAGTTTGGTTGGTTTTCTGTGATAGTGGTTTTCACTCTATCTGCCCTCTGATGGAGAAGGATAAGAGGCTTATGGAAGCTTCCTGATGGGAGAGACTGAGGGGGAAACTGGGTCTTGTTCTCATGGGCAAGGCCATGCTCAATAAATCTTTAATCCAATTTTCTGTTGATGGGTGGGGCTGTGTTCCTTGCCTGTTATTTACCTGAGGCCAAACTATGAGGTAAAGCATCTGCCTGCAATGCAGGAGCTGAGAAGGCAATGGCAACCCACTCTAGTACTCTTGCCTGGAAACTCCCATGGACGGAGAAGACTGGTGGGCTGCAGTCCATGGGGTTGCTAGGAGTCAGACACAACTGAGCAATTTCACTTTCACTTTTCACTTTCATGCATTGGAGAAGGAAATGGCAACCCACTCCAGTGTTCTTGCCTAGAGAATCCCAGGGATGGGGGAGCCTGGTGGGCTGCCGTCTATCTGGTCGCACAGAGTCGGACACGACTGAAGTGACTTAGCAGCAGCAGCAGCAGCAGCAATGCAGGAGACCTGGGTTCAATCCTTGGGTCAGGAAGATCCCCTAGAGAAGGAAATGGCAGCACACTCCAGTACTCTTGCCTGGAAAATCCCATGGACAGAGAAGCCTGGTAGACTACAGTCCATGGGATTGTAAAGAGTTGGACACACGACTGAGCGACTTCACTTTTCAAACTATGGTGGAGGTAGTGAAGATGATGGTGACCTCATTCAAATGTCCCATGAATGCACTGCTACACTCGGTGCCCCCAACCCTGCATCAGGCCACTGCCGACCCACGCCTCCACCTGAGACTCCTGGACACTCACGGGCAAGTCTGGGTCAGTCTCTCTTGAGGTCACTGCTCCTTTCTCCTGGATCCTGGTGCACACAAGGTTCTGTTTGTGCCCTCCAAGAATCTGTTTCCCAGTCCATTAAGTCACGAGGGAAGTGTAAATCAAACCCATGATGAAATAGTATACAGCTACTAGAATGGCTAAAATTAATTGGTCAAATAAGTGAAAAGACCGACACTTCCCTGTATTTTTTGAGAATATGTAGACTTGAAGTTGGTCCCTTAGCAATGTGAGAATGTTTTCTGTGAACACCACAAGCAAGCATAGACTGAAGCCCAACATATAGGCCCTTGGTTAAGTCTATTTCAAACACAGTCCCCTTTTGGAAGGAACACAATGGCTGGAAGTAGAAATCTTCAGGTCAAGATTATCAGTATCAGATTCTACAAAATGTGTTTACCCTGATTTGGTGTAATTTTCATGATCGGGTTTACCCGTTTATGCCATTTTTTCCAGTAGTAAAATATATGACTTAGGAGAAATGCTTTGACTTTTCAATTCTGTGTGTCATGAGTGTACAAGGGCTTATAATGGTGTACACAATGCCTCCTAGAATATCTAAAGACCCGAATCAAATCTGTGAAAACACCAGAATTTTCTATTCTGTCACCTTTGGAGTGAGTTCTCTGCTGCCATCTTGTGGCCCTTAGAATAATAACATCTAGAGCCTTGCCTTTGGTCCAGTGACTCACCCACCCAGGTCCAAGGTTCCTCCTCTTTTGTCCCACTCAGTGGTCCCCTGGATTCTGGGTGAATACTTTACATGCAGGATACCAAAGTGCAAAGCAGTCTATACGTATGTTGAGAAGCTTTGAGTATGAGAAAGTTCTTTCTAATGCTCATCCAAATTCTGCCTTGGCCCAATTTCTATCCAACCTGTCCTTGTTCTACTATTTAATTTTTAAATATTTAAAGGTATCTGCTATTCCTATTTCCACACATTTTCCCCAAGACTAAGTATTTCAGCTCCTTCATCATCTTCTCATGTGATAGGTTTTTTAGAGCCCTCATCATTCTGTACTTCTCTCTCAGATCAGGTTCCCTGGTAGTGGAGCCTACACAGAGATTCTACTCCAAGGGTTTACTGAGGGGAGTGTCCTCAGTGTGCACTTATAGGGGCTGGAAGCAGAATGGGGAAGAATAGAGCTGAGCAGGGATGGACTTTATAATTTGTAGAGGATTATTCTTGATAGTGCATATTGAAAAGCAGAGACATTACTTTGCTAACAAAGGTCCATCTAGTCAAGGCTATGGTTTTTCCAGTGGTCATGTATGGATGTGAGAGTTGGACTGTGAAGAAAACTGAGTGCTCCCAATTTCTATCCAACCTGTCCTTGTTCTACTATTTAATTTTTAAATATTTAAAGGTATCTGCTATTCCTATTTCCACACATTTTCCCCAAGACTAAGTATTTCAGCTCCTTCATCATCTTCTCATGTGATAGGTTTTTTAGAGCCCTCATCATTCTGTACTTCTCTCTCAGATCAGGTTCCCTGGTAGTGGAGCCTACACAGAGATTCTACTCCAAGGGTTTACTGAGGGGAGTGTCCTCAGTGTGCACTTATAGGGGCTGGAAGCAGAATGGGGAAGAATAGAGCTGAGCAGGGATGGACTTTATAATTTGTAGAGGATTATTCTTGATAGTGCATATTGAAAAGCAGAGACATTACTTTGCTAACAAAGGTCCATCTAGTCAAGGCTATGGTTTTTCCAGTGGTCATGTATGGATGTGAGAGTTGGACTGTGAAGAAAACTGAGTGCTGAAGAATTGATGCTTTTTGGAGAAGACTCTTAAGAGTCCCTTGGACTGCAAGGAGATCCACCCAGTCCATTCTGAAGGAGATCAGCCCTGGGATTTCTTTGGAAGGAGTGATGCTGAAGCTGAAACTCCAATACTTTGGCCACCTCATGAGAAGAGTTTACTCACTGGAAAAGACTCTGATGCTGGGAGGGATTGAGGGCAGGAGGAGAAGGGAATGACAGAGGATGAGATGGCTGGATGGCATCACTGACTCGATGGACGTGAGTCTGAGTAAACTCTGGGAGTTGGTGATGGACAGGGAGGCCTGGCGTGCTGCAATTCATGGGGTTGCAGAGAGTCAGACACGACTGAGCGACTGAACTGAACCGAACGGATTCTTGATAGTTGTCCTGATCCATCCTCTGGGGTAATGTTTTGCATGAAAAAAAGAAAGGGAAGCTATTACCAGCTCACTTCCAGTTACCAATGTCTCATGAGTCTTTAATCATGGCTGCCCTTCCAAGTATATATCAATTGTACTTTCTGCACAATATTCATAATTTCTTTGAGATGATGATCTAGTAATATCTTAAGAACTCTTTGTTCCTTTTATGTCACCTGCTTACTTTGAATTTCTTCAAAAAGCAAGGACTGATGAGCAAACAGTCTTTTAGGGAGGTGATCAGGGAGCAGAAGGGAAGTAGTGGAGACAAGGAGAAAACACTTAAGTCAAGAAGAATACAATGGAATACTGCTCAGCCATAAAAAAGAAGGAAATTTTTATCATTTGCCACAACATGGATGGACTTGGAGGACATTATGCCAAGAGAAATAAGTCAGAAAGACAAACACTGTATAATATGACCTGTACGTGGAATGTAAAAGATGAAACTAGTGAATATAACAAGAAAAGAAGACTCACAAACATGGAGAACAAACTAGTGGTTACCAGTGGGAAGTGGAGAGGGGCACGTAGGGGTAGGAGATTAACAGGTACAAACTATTAGGTATAAAATAGAGACTTCTCCGGTGGTCCAGCAATTAAGACTCCAAGCTTCCACTAAGGGGACGAGGGTTTAATCCCTGACTGGGGAACTAAGATCCCACATGCCATGAAGTGTGGCCAAAATATACATAAAATAAGCTACAAGTATATATTGTAAACATAGGGCGTGTAGCAGTATTTCTTTTAATTTCTTTCTTTTGTGTTTTGTTGCGCTGTGTCTTTACTGCTGTGCTCTGGCTCTCTCTAGCTGCTGCTTTTCTGGCGGTGTGCCAGCTCCTCATTGCAATGGCTTCTTTTGTTGCTGAGCACTGGCTCTAGGCGTGCCGGAATTGTGACTCGTGGGCTCTGAAGCACTGACTCAGTAGTTGTGGCCCACGGGGTTAGCTGCCTCAGGGCATATGGGATCTTCCTGGAGCAGGGATCGAACCCTTGACCCCTGCATTGGCAGGCGAATTCTTAACCACTGGGACCACCAGGGAAGGCCTAGCCAGGATTCTATAATAACTATAACTATAAATTGAGTATAACCTTTAGAAATTGTGAATCACTCTGTTATACACTGTTGCTTATAAAATACTGTGAGTGAGTGAGTGAGTGAAGTCGCTCAGTCGTGTCCGACTCTTTGCGACCCCGTGGACTGTAGCCTACCAGGCTCCTCCGTCCATGGGATTCTCCAGGCAAGAATACTGGAGTGGGTTGCCATTTCCTTCTCCAGGGGATCTGTCCGACCCAGGGATCGAACGCAGGTCTCCCGCATTGGAGGGAGACACTTAAAATACTGTACATCAACTATACTTCAAAATTTAAAAAACTAAGAAGGTACATCAGCAGTGAAGGTATAATCAAGAATTTTATTTTGGTTACACTAAATTGGAAATAATTATTTAGACATCCAGTGAAGAAATTAAGCGGGCACTTGACCCCCCCCCCCAAAAAAATCAGGTTATTCACAACCAATAAAATGGAGCTGATCACTGCTTAGTTTCTCCAGCAACAAGTCCCTTCTCTGACATAATGTCTGTCACCTCCCAGGCTTTCTTTTCTTTGGCGATCGATGTTAGTTAACTGGAGACCCAGCATTATGTCAGCCTCTAATTAGAGTTATTCTAAAGCTAAATAGCTAGCCTTTACTGTTGGTGGCAGCTGCTTTCCAGATGCCAAAAATCACCCCTGAGATCTTTTCTTACATTAAAAAATGGTCCCAGATGCTGCTTTTCACAAGCTGCATACTTAGATCTTCTTGGATATTTTCAATATGTTAGTCCACAGGGTTGAAGCCATTACCACGCTATTTATTTTTCATGGAGTGTTGTAATAGGAATCCTGGATTCAGCAAGGGAAGCTGGGAGCTGTATTAATGATGTATGTTAAGTGCAGCTGGTTGGCACTCCTGTCATCTTAACATCACTGAGAGTGTCAGAGAGGGTGAGCTTTTCAAAGAGATACTCGCCGAGTCTGGGGGTGGCCATCCTGCAGAGGTCAGTTGGGGGGCGCCCGTCTCCCTGACAGCTTCACCTCCTCCTCTAGAAGGCGGCTCTCCAGTAAGTCGCAGAGATGGGGTTTGCACAGGCAGAAGCCAGGGCATGCAGATCCCAAAAGGCCTGACTTTCTAGGACATGGTGGCTTCTATGGTTTCACCCAACTCATCTTGGGATGGCTGCTCACATTCTGGAAGAAGAGGCTGCTGCTGCACTAATTTTGCATCTTCTAGGATGCTGGGCACCCTCAAGCTTCTCCTCAACCAACCTGAGAAGGAAATGGTCCGTGCCCCCAAGAGCTGCATCATTGCAGTTAACTGGAAACCCAAAGAGAGGTAGGTGTAACACGTCTGAAGATGCAGGTTCCACCCTCCACCTGCGTGGAATAATTCTAAGGAACCTGAGGGTTTCTGACTGGTCAGTAAGAACCTAAGCACATACACAAAAGGCATTGGCTATTCCCTGGGGGCAGAGGACAGCCGAGAAGATAGTCCCAGAGGTTGTGGGTGGAAAAGAGGTTGATGGATGGCCAGAGGCCAGAAGGAGCGGCGTCCCTGGATCTCTTTGGTCCAAATGCTGGAAGCAAGAGACAAATCCTTGGGACTTGCAGGTGCACTGCCTCTTCTATCGTCTTTATCTCTTTCTGGATCAAAACTTTCTCCTTCAGGGATCATCCCAATCAGTATTTCCACAGACTCAAGGGTCTCCCTGATGTTCCCAGGTGGCCAATGCAGGAGACATAAGAGATAGAGGGGTTCAGTGCCTGGGTTGGGAATCTCATTTATTTTTCATGGAGTGTTGTAATAGGAATCCTGGATTCAGCAAGGGAAGCTGGGAGCTGTATTAATGATGTATGTTAAGTGCAGCTGGTTGGCACTCCTGTCATCTTAACATCACTGAGAGTGTCAGAGAGGGTGAGCTTTTCAAAGAGATACTCGCCGAGTCTGGGGGTGGCCATCCTGCAGAGGTCAGTTGGGGGGCGCCCGTCTCCCTGACAGCTTCACCTCCTCCTCTAGAAGGCGGCTCTCCAGTAAGTCGCAGAGATGGGGTTTGCACAGGCAGAAGCCAGGGCATGCAGATCCCAAAAGGCCTGACTTTCTAGGACATGGTGGCTTCTATGGTTTCACCCAACTCATCTTGGGATGGCTGCTCACATTCTGGAAGAAGAGGCTGCTGCTGCACTAATTTTGCATCTTCTAGGATGCTGGGCACCCTCAAGCTTCTCCTCAACCAACCTGAGAAGGAAATGGTCCGTGCCCCCAAGAGCTGCATCATTGCAGTTAACTGGAAACCCAAAGAGAGGTAGGTGTAACACGTCTGAAGATGCAGGTTCCACCCTCCACCTGCGTGGAATAATTCTAAGGAACCTGAGGGTTTCTGACTGGTCAGTAAGAACCTAAGCACATACACAAAAGGCATTGGCTATTCCCTGGGGGCAGAGGACAGCCGAGAAGATAGTCCCAGAGGTTGTGGGTGGAAAAGAGGTTGATGGATGGCCAGAGGCCAGAAGGAGCGGCGTCCCTGGATCTCTTTGGTCCAAATGCTGGAAGCAAGAGACAAATCCTTGGGACTTGCAGGTGCACTGCCTCTTCTATCGTCTTTATCTCTTTCTGGATCAAAACTTTCTCCTTCAGGGATCATCCCAATCAGTATTTCCACAGACTCAAGGGTCTCCCTGATGTTCCCAGGTGGCCAATGCAGGAGACATAAGAGATAGAGGGGTTCAGTGCCTGGGTTGGGAAATCCCCTGGAGGAGGGCATGGCAACCCACTCCAGTATTCTTGCTGGAGAATCTCATGGACAGACGAACCTGGTGGGCTACAGTCCATGGGGTCACAAAGAGTCGAACATGACTGAAATGACTTAGCACACACACATGCCGAGAGTCTCCCTAAATCTTTGCTTTCAGTGTGTTCAATGGACCAGCCTTGTCAACATCATCTAGGATCCTGCTAGAAATGCAGAATCTCAGGCCCCACCTCACCTGCTGAATGGTCCCTGGGTAATGTGCATGTACAATAAAGCTTGAGAAGCCCTGTTCTAAACCCCAACCAGGTTTCTCATAAAAATGCAAATCAGATCTCATCTAATCTCCCCTACAAAATCCTGTTTCCCCAGATTCTTTCCCTCCTTCCTGCTCTTCTGCAACTGCTGACCTTCCCTGACCTCCTTTGGTAAACACCAGGTAAAGTCTTTGCTCTCACTTTGGTGACAATGCCTGCCTCCCTTTCTCTGTGCGTTCTGCCCTGGGCGAGGCAGTCTGATCAGAGTGTAGAGTCGGCTTGTAGAGGACTCTGAGCTCTTATCGTTGCACAAGTAACCTTTTCAGAACATGCCTGTCATTTTTTCAACTTGTCCTCAGCTCCACACTCCACGCTTGGTACTGGGAAGCGCACTGACTGAAACCGCCCGCCCTGGCCAGGCACCATCTGTGTGAGTTATTTTACGACAGTACGTCCTAGTGAGGAACACGGAACTAATAAGCCACCAGCAATCAGAAAAGTTCGGGAAAGATCAAAAGAACACCATGTGTCTGACTACCTCCCAGAATCCTTCTCGCTGCCATCCAACTTGGCTGAGAAATGTATGCACCACCAGAAAGAACCCTGAGTCAGAATGATTGGCCAAAGACAACCCAGAAACTAATAAGACAACCCAGAAACTGATCCCATCACCATAAAACCTGAGATCGCGAGCCATGTGGCAGAACAGTCCTGCTGGGCTCCCTTACCCTGCTGTCCTCTGCCCGGGAAACCCTCTCCCAATAAAATCTCGTGCTTTGTCAGCTCATGTGTCTCCTCAGACAATTTACCTCCTAGTGTTAGAAAAGGCCCACTCTTGGGTTTCTCCCTTCCGGCAACAGTGGACCTACAGCTATGTTTCTCAGACTCCCTTGCCAACTGGGTGCTGCCAGGGGAAAGTGTTGGCAGAAAACTGAGAGTGGGAGGAGGGGCATGAGGCAGTAAGATGGCACCAACTTTGAGGTTCTGAACCTACTCCTGGACTCTCAGCATTGCCTCCTGCCCTGGTTCCTCCAGCCCCACAGGGTGGTGGTATCTTCCTGCTTTTGCTAATCTCCAGGTTGCCTTCCTTGTTTGGTTTTTTGGTTTTTCCAATACCTATATAACTAGTTACCCATCAGATCAGATCAGATCAGATCAGTCGCTCAGTTGTGTCTGACTCTTCACGACCCTATGAATCGCAGCACGGCAGGCCTCCCTGTCCATCACCAACTCCTGGAGTTCACTCAGACTCACGTCCATCGAGTCAGTGATGCCATCCAGCCATCTCATCCTCGGTCGTCCCCTTCTCCTCCTACCCCCAATCCCTCCCAGCATCAGAGTCTTTTCCAATGAGTCAATTCTTTGCATGAGGTGGCCAAAGTATTGGAGTTTCAGCTTTAGCATCAGTCCTTCCAATGAACACTCAGGGCTGATCTCCTTCAGAATGGACTGGTTGGATCTCCTTGCAGTCCAAGAGACTCTCAAGAGTCTTCTCCAACACCACACTTCAAAAGCATCAATTCTTTGGCACTCAGCCTTCTTCACAGTCCAACTCTCACATCCATACATGACCACTGGAAAAACTATAACCTTGACTAGACGGACCTTTGTTGGCAAAGTAATGTCTCTGCTTTTGAATGTGCTATCTAGGTCACAACTTTCCTTCCAAGGTGTAAGCGTCTTTTAATTACATGGCTGCAATCACCATCTGCAGTGATTTTGGAGCCCCCCAAATATAAAATCTGACAGTTTCCACTGTTTCTTCATCTATTTGCCATTAAGTGATGAAACCAGATACCATGATCTTCGTTTTCTGAATGTTGAGCTTTAGGCCAACTCTTTCACTCTCCTCTTTCACTTTCATCAAGAGGCTTTTTAGTTCCTCTTCACTTTCTGCCATAATGGTGGTGTCATCTGCATATCTGAGGTTATTGATATTTCTCCTGGCAATCTTGATTCTAGCTTGTGCTTCTTGCAGCCCAGCATTTCTCATGATGTACTCTGCATATAAGTTAAATAAGCAGGGTGACAATATACAGCCTTGATGTACTCCTTTTCCTATTTGGAACCAGTCCTCCATGTCCAGTTCTCACTGTTGCTTCCTGACCTGCATACAGGTTTCTCAAGAGGCAGGTCAGGTGGTCTGGTATTCCCATTGTTAGACCCGGAGAAGGCCTAATCACCGGAACTGTCGTCCCACAGATCACCAAGACCAGGAATTCGATGCAAACCGCAAGAGGATTTTATTGAACCGGCGCACCGGGGTTCGAACTCCTTGGGAGGAGTGAACCCCGAACACTGGTCACAAAGGATTTTTATACAGAAAAATCACAAGCAGGCGGGAGTAGGGTTAGGATACTGGGAACAATGTGATAGGGGGCCATAGGCAGGTACAGGTGGGGTGGGGACGTTTGATTGGTGGGCAAGGCTTGACCTTTACAGGGATAGGTCTGCAAGTTAAGTCCAAACGGCCGACTGACCACCCTGCGGTGGTTGGCCAATTCTCAGGAAAAAAACAGCCTCCAGGAAGGATTAACATAAAAATAACCATTCTGGGTGGGGGGCTTCTGCAAAGATCAGGAGACCATGAGTCATCAGATAAGGGGCAGGCTATTTTCCATGAGGTATGGCCTGCCTCTGGGTTTTAACAGGACAAAGAAAACTTTTTAAAATTTAACTTTTTCCCTTCACCATCTCTTTCAGAATTTTCCACAGTTTATTGTGATCCACACAATGAAAGGCTTTGGCATAGTTAATAAAGCAGAATAGCTAGTGTCAAATACAAAATTGGCACTTACCAAGAGCATTGCCAATGACTGAACAACAAAGGCATTTGCTATCTGCCTGTACAGAGATGGAACCCCATGCTGCTATAGCTGTTGACCTTCCACAACCTCTGAGGGAGTTCAGGGTGGAGGGAGGCACTCTGTGCTCCCTCTTCACCAAAACCTTATATATTGACTCTCCCCTACTGCCACTTTGGAGCAGTCTCTCAGAGCTATTTGAGATGCTGTCTCCTGGGCTGCAGTCCTCATTTTGTCCCCAAGAAAACTTAACTCACAACTCTCAAGTTGTACTTTTTTTTTTCAGTCAACGGTAGTATATATTATGTTTTCCTGAACAGACCTTGACTGATACATGGAGGTATCAGAAAATGGGGTTGAGGGAGGAAGAATGTTTGAGAACTTTTGTTTTCTCATTCCAAGCAACAGATATAAAGAGTAGTGGATCAACGGTAGTATATATTATGTTTTCCTGAACAGACCTTGACTGATACATGGAGGTATCAGAAAATGGGGTTGAGGGAGGAAGAATGTTTGAGAACTTTTGTTTTCTCATTCCAAGCAACAGATATAAAGAGTAGTGGATAGTTAGGTAGCATGGACTACCTAGTTCTCCTCAGACTGCAAGGAGGTCAAACTAGTCCATCTTAAAGGAAATCAGCCCTGAATATTCATTGGAAGGACTGATGCTGAAGCTCCAATACTTTGGCCACTTGATCCGAAGAGCCAGCCCATTAGAAAAGAGCCTGATGCTGGGAAAGATGGAAGGAGGGAGGAGAAGGGGATGACAGAGGATGAGATGGCTGGATGGCATCACCAACTCGATGGACATGAGTTTGAGTAAGCTTGGGGAGTTGGTGATGGACAGGGAAGCCTGGTGTGCGGCATTCTATGGGGTTGCAGAGTCAGACACAACTGAGCAACTGAACAGCAACAGGTAGGGCAGGGCCAGTGTCTCCCCTCTGCCACTGATCCTCAAGCTCTACCAGTTTAGTTCAGTTGTTCTAGTCTTTCCCATTCTATTGTTTTCCTCTATTTTTTTCCATTGGTTCCTGAGGAAGGCTCTCTTATCTCTCCTTGCTATTCTTTGGAACTCTGAATTCAAATGAATATATCTTTCCTTTTCTCCTTTGCCTTTCACTTCTTTTCTCAGCTATTTGTAAGGCCTCCTCAGACAACCATTTTGCCTTTTTGCATTTCTTTTCCTTGGGGATGGTCTTGGTCCCTGCCTCCTGTACAATGTCATAAACCTCCATCCATAGTTCTTCAGACACTGTGTCTATCAGATTTATCCCTTGAATCTATTTGTCACTTCCACTGTATAATTGTAAGGGATTTGATTTAGGTCGTACCTGAATTGTCTAGTGGTTTTCCCTACTTTCTTCCATGTAAGTCTGAATTTAGCAATAAGGAGTTCATGATCTGAGCCAGTCAGCTCCTGGTCTTGTATATGCTGCCTGTATAGAGCTTCTCCATCTTTGGCTGCAAAGAATATAATCAATCTGATTTTGGTATTGACCATCCGGTGATGTCCATGTGTAGAGTCTTCTCTTTTGTTGTTGGAAGAGGGTGTTTGCTATGACCAGTGTGTTCTCTTGGCAAAATTCTATTAGCTTTTGCCCTGCTTCATTTTGTACCCCAAGGCCAAATTTGCCTGTTACTCCAGGTATTTCTTGACTTTCTACTTTTGCATTCCAGTCTCCTGTAATGAAAAGGACATCTTTTTGGGGTGTTAGCTCTAGAAGGTCTTGTAGGTCTTCACAGAACCATTCAACTTCAGCTTCTTCAGCATTACTTCAGCATTACTGGTTCAACTTCAGCTTCTGAGCATTACAGGCTCTATACCGTGTGGAATGTACAGGGATATGGGTGGAGGAGGGGAGTGTATCATGCAGGCTGGCACTCTGGCCTCAGGCTTAAATTCTCCTTGACTTGGCCAAGGTGCACCTGAGAATGTACTGCACACCAGGAGTCAATGGCAGCCTGTTGGTGTCACGTGTGCGAGCATGCGTACATGATCACTCTGTCGTGTCTGACTCTTTTCGATCCCAATGACCCCTAGGCTCCTCTGTCCATGGGTTTTTCCAGGCAAGAATACTGGAGAGGATTCCTATTTCCTTCTCTGGGGGATCTTCCCAACCCAGTGACTGAACTCTCATCTCCTACATTGGAAGGTGGATTCTTCACCTCTGAGCCACCTGGGAAGTCATTTGGTGTCATGAACCCTTAACAACCATCACTCTGATTGTGTGTTCCTTTGTGATTCAATGTCCTTCTTCCTAGGTATGGTGGGAAAGTTATAGCAATAGACAGAAAGATCCGTTCCGTAAGTTACAAATAAGTCAATGCTGGGGACTTCCTGGTGGTCCAGTGATTAAGACTACACCTTCTAATACAGAAGGTGTGGGTTCAATCCCTTGTCCAGGAACTAAGATCCCACATTGTTTAGTTGCTAAGTTGTGCCCAACTCTTTTGACTCCATGAACTGTTGTCCATCAGGCTCCTCTGTCCGTGGACATATCCAGGCAAGAATACTGGCATGGGTGGCCCTTTCATCTTCTCCAGAGGATCTTCCCAAGCCAGGAATCAAACCCACAGCTCCTTCCAGGTCTCCTGCATTACAGGGAAATTTTTTACCACTGAGCCACGGGAGGAAGCCCTAAGATCCCACATGGGTGTGGCTGAAAAAGAAAAACAAGTCAGTGTTATTGTGCAGTTGCTGGGGTAGGATCAGAGGCGTTGTACCCAACAGATAGAATCTGAGTTAAACCAGCTGCTGAGTTGTCACAGTTGGTGGTTGGGGCCTGTTGTCAAAAGTCAATATTTTCATAGCCATTGCACACTGCTAGGCTACATCTCAGCCTGGCATCTGTCCCTCGGCCCTGGGAGGACAGGCAATTCTTTCATACAAAATGGAAAAAGATACAAGAGAGGCTGGTCTTTTTCTCTCAAAGACTGTTCAAGTAGCAGCCACTGCACTCTGAATAATGCCTTTTCAAGGGGAGAAAGGGGCTTCCCTGGTGGCTCAGATGGTAAAGAATCTGCCTGTCCCTGGAGAAGGGAATGGTTACCTACCCCAGTATTCTTGCCTGGAGAACTCTATGGACAGAGAATAGTGGGCACAGTCTATGGGGTCACAAAGAGTCAGACACAACTGAGCAACTAACACTTCACTTGAAAGGCAGAAAGAATCAGATTCTAGAATCACACATTTCAGGGACATTGAGAGAGGGCATCTTGTGAGATGATTCTGTAATGAAACGGAAGCCTCAAAGTTTGAGAGAAAGAAAATGTATTTATTCAGAACAACGAATGACTGTATGTTGAAACCCATCACCTTTCAAGTGTCCTATGCTCAAGACAGGAGATTAGAATTCTACTGTGCCTGGAAATGCAGACGACACTGAGGCCAAGAGTGCAGAGAGGTGAGGACTCCACACAGGTGCACGCCCATCAACCAAAGTGTCTCAGTCCTTCTGGAAGCTGAATCTGGGTGCTGGTCCCTGGGTGTGCCCTTGGGGAGCTGTGGAACTGGTGTGCCAGGAGTGATCTGCGGTGAGAGCTCTCCCTGGGAAGAAATGCTGCTCTGCTTTTCAACCTTTCACAAGCTGAAGACGAAGCTTGGCCTGGAGGTGGGATGGGTGGAGCTTTTGACGGAGACTAGAGGCCTCAGGTGTCTGCCCAGTGTGAGGGGAGGGTTACGCAGCACCTCCCGGTTGCCGTGGGAGCCACAGAGAGCAGCTGGTTGGTATGACCCCTGGTGGAAGATGGACACACACGCTCTTTCTTCTCTGAAAGTCTGAAAGGTGCAGCCACAAGCATCCCAGATCGTCACACCTGTTCCACCTCTTGTTTTGTCCCTGTTGAAAAGTCAAGTCTGCTTCTTTTAATTATGCCTCATTTGATTTCATTTTCGTTTCATCTATTTTCTATTCCTATAGGAGCCTAGTGTCTGGTTAAGCTAAAGAACCTTAGCTTACGTGTTGATAACAAATCTCCATGGTTAAGAAGAGACCAGTAAAAAGTCTATTTTTTTAACTCTAATTTTTGTTTTCTTTTTGACTACACCGTTTGCAGGATCTTTGTTCCCTGACTAGGGGTTGAATCCAGGCTCTCAAAGCTGAAAGTGTAGAGTCCCAAACATTAGACCACGAGGGAATCCCCTCTACCTTTCTTAAATTGCAAGTATCATCCTTTCAAGATTTTCAATGACAGAAGAAGTCTTAGTGCTTAGAATTTCCTCTTTTTCTCTTAATGAGACAGTGCCTAGTAACTAGAAGGTCTTTTTGTGGCTAAGTACAAAATCGACTTCCTGTAACAATTGCCTCTCCTTGTCCAGGGTAGACTTCCATCCTGGGGGTGGAAGACTGGGGAGCTGGGGCAGAGGAGGCTCTGTTTCAGGAAAGGAGAGACAAAATGCCTAGAGATCTTGGAGCTGGTGGAGGACAATGCGTCAGACAAAGCTGAGATCTGCGTGGGAAGATTACGATGTGACTACAGGGCAGCAGGTAGGGTGGTTTGAGGAGAAAAGATATATTTAATGAGATGACTTGGAGAAGGCAATGGCACCCCACTCCAGTACTCTTGCCTGGAAAATCCCACGGACGAGGGAGCCTGGTAGGCTGCAGTCCATGGGGTCGCGAACAGTTGGACACAACTGAGCGACTTCACTTTCACTTTTTACTTTCATGCATTGGAGAAAGAAATGGCAACCCACTCCAGTGTTTGCCTGGAGAATCCCCAGGACAAGGGAGCCTGGTGGGCTGCCGTCTATGGGGTCACACAGAGTCGGACACGACTGAAGTGACTTAGCAGCAGCAGCAGCAACTGTGCACTAAACAATGTAAACCGACTTTTGTTCCCCCTAGAAAATCTAGACTAGAAATTCTAGATTCTGGAGGAAAATATCCGCATCTCACTATTATTTAGTGAGCCTGTTTTCTTTTGCAAATTCAATTAATCTAGTGTCCTGTTCTGAGACAGATGCTAGAAGGGTACAGTGCCTACTTTGGGGGCTTAGCTGCACCTTTGGTTTTATGTCTTATATATACATCTTAAATATTCAAAGCATAAAGAAACACATAGAGTGAAAAGCAAAATTTGTATTCCCCATTTTAATTAGTTACATTGTTTAGAGTTAACCTATCCAAAGCTAATAATTTGATGTGTAGCCTTCAGTATTTTTCCTAAGCATTTATGGACACAGACATGACTAATTATTTGACTCAAAGAGAATTTGAGACAGAAAACAATTACTCTTTAAAATTTTGAAAGTATTGCTCATTGCCTACTTCTTTTTGCATATTAGAATTAATTTTTGAATGAATAGTTAATCCATGCTTGGGTGATGAATTCAAGAGATAAAAAGGGATACAACTACAGCTGATACTTTCAACTGCCTTGTTTCCTTCACTGGTGGCAATCACAGTCACTGGTTTCTTATGTGTCTTTACAGATATATTCTATAATACCTATTGTTTACAAATATACATACATACATACATTGAACTATATGACGTTGTTGTTTTTGAGGTTAAAACTCAGTAACTTCATGCAGTTTAACCTAACACACACATATAAATGAATATAATTGTTAATCACACTAATGATAGTCTGCTATGTACACCACCGTGTACTTTGGTTTCTGACTTGACAAAATGCCTTGCAGTCTCCTCATAATCTGTATACGTAGGCTGCCTCATTCTTTTTTAATTTTATGCCTGTTTGGTTTCATGGCAAACTTATTATTTTAAAATTTACATCGAGTGAAACTGAATTTTAATTTTGATGTATGTTTTGTGAGTTTTAACATGGATACCCACCACAATAATCAGGAAACAGAAATATCTCAAACACATCTGTATAATTACCAATGACAAAGAATGCAACTGGCAAGTACCCCAGAATCTCCCCTCAAATCTCCTTCCTTATTGCTATGCCTTTCTTACACACCAAGACAATATTTCCTTTGACTTCTAACAACATAGGTTAGTTTTGCTTACATGAAACAGTGTGGTATATATTCTTTTCTTTGCTTTCTTTGGCTCAACATTATGTAAGGTTCATCCATGCCATACTATATATTATTCCATATAGTTATATCATTGCTGCTGCTGCTGCTGCTGCTAAGTCATGTCAGTCATGTCTGACCTGTGAGACCCTATAGACAGCAGCCCACCAGGCTCCTTTGTCCCTGGGATTCTCCAGGCAAGAATACTGGAGTGGGTTGCCATTTCCTTCTCCAGTGCATGAAAGTGAAGTCGCTCAGTTGTGTCCGACTCCTCGAGACCCCATGGACTGTAGCCCATGAAGCTCCTCCGTCCATGGGATGTCCCAGGCAAGAGTACTGGAGTGCAGTGCCATTGCCTTCTCCAAGTGGCTCAGACGGTAAAGCATCTATCTACAATGCGGAAGACCTGGGTTCGATCCCTGGGTCGGGAAAATTCCCTGGAGAAGGAAACTAACCCACTCCAGTACTCTTGCCTAGAAAATCCCATGGATGGAGGAGCTTGGTGCAGGCTACTGTCCATGGGGTCGCAAAGAGTCGGGCACGAGGGAGCCACTTCACTTCTACAGAGCAATTACACAATATTTCATTATTTTATAGCATTAAAAAATTTTATAGTAGTTTTGACATGCAGAATAAGAAAATTACCTTTCATGTAAATGAACCTTTTGTAATGGTTTCGGGATTTTGTGTTATACTTAGCCCTCCAGGGTTATAAAATAAATCCTCCCATGTTTTCTTCTACTACTTTAATAACTTCATTTTTCAGATGTGAAGAATAAATCTGACTTTTTCCCAAGATACTAACTTGTTATCCAAGTGCTCATTTAATCTTCATGGGAAACTTATGATGGATACAATGATGCACCGTCATTTTACAGATAAAGAAGCTGACGCATGAAGACATGCAGTCATTTTCTCCCCATCGCAGAACTGTTAATAATAAGTGGCAAAGTTGTAATTTGACTATGAGCTTACTTATTACACTGTCCAGCCCTTTTTTCCACACAGTATCTTGAGTATGAGATAAGGATTCAAAGGTTTGCAAGACTGAATTTGTTTACCTAGGAGTCTGATTATCACATAGTTGTTTAGTAGGAGCAGGGAATTTGACACTTCACCTTCATTCTCTCAGCCCTTCTCTGTTACCAAGAGGCCTCATTCTTGGAATAAGGTTTTTTTACTCAGCCCAGTGTTGGGTTTTCCCTTCCAAGGACTCTTCTCATTAAACTGTTATCAGCTGTGTAAACAGTCCTAGGACATTTGTAAACAATTACAAAAGTGTTAAAAATTAAATTGAACCAGTTTAAGAAATTGAGCAGGGTGTGTCTCAGAAGAGAAGGGAATGTGAAACAGGTTATAGATGGAGGCCAGGATAAAGGGCAAGATGCCTGAGATAGGTTTCCAGTTCTGCCTCTGAGATCATATGACCCTGGGAAAGTTACTTTTTGGCTCTTTGTTATGCAATAGCAATAATATGCAGCCCTTCAGTTTTCTTTAGTGTCCTTGCTTCTGCCTACAATAGGCATTAAATTAAAAACAAAGATACCAAAAAAAGAAAAATTCTTTAAGCACAGGCCTCAGGCTGACGAGTAAGCTAAATTCCTGGAAGAGTCATAGTCTAAGTTTAGATACTGATGTGCAGACTTTTCTTTCATGGGAGGTCTTCCAACTGTTTTATAACTTTAATTCTGGGGGGGCCGTGCCACATGGCTTGTGGGATCTTAGTTCCCCAACCAGGAATTGAACCTGTGCCCTCTGCATTGGAAGTATGGAGTCTTAACCACTAGACTGCCAGGGCAGTGCCTATATAACTGTAATTAATGTAGCCAAAAGATAATCTTTTGAAAGTAAACATTAAAAACATAATATATTTCAGAGTGCTCCAGTGAAGTTCATTAAAACAGTATAAGAATATTTCAGTCCACTCCAGATCTCTCACTTGCTACAGCCAAAATGTATATGTATATATATTATATACGGGCTTCCTTGGTGGCTCAGACAGTAAAGAATCTGCTGGCAATGCAGGAGACCTGGGTTTAGTCCCTGGGCTGGGAAGATCCCCTGCAGAAGGGAATGGCTACCCATTTCAGTATCCTTGCCTGGAGAACCCGATGGACAGAGGAGCCTGGTGGGCTACAGTCCATGGGGTCACAAAGGGTCTGACATGACTGAGTGACTAACACCTTCACTTTCATATGCTTTATACATATATATCACCTATATATGTATCCCTTATATACACATATACCCCCTACCCCTTACAAATGTTGACAAATCTGGTATGTGAACAACACAGCTGTAGCAACTTTCACATTTGTGGATAAGTGCTCTCAATGTACAAAATAAAATTTCTTTTTTTATTTTGAAAGAATATATGTTGTCGAGGACACTTGGATATCAGTTGATCATTTTGGAGCAAAGTATTGGAGAACATGGAAAAGTCAGTGTCGGTGGGAGTGTATGTCTCAGTGGTAAGTGGGTGGCAGTGTGGGCATGGGCTTTAGGGCCATGAACGGTGGGTTCACATGCTGCCTCTACCACATCCAAACTGTGTTACTTTCAGTGAAATTCAGAACCTCAGGTTTTTAATTTTTATTAAAGCATTTCATGCACTGAAGTTGAATGTTCGTGGTATATAGCTTTCTGGGTTTTGACAAATTCACGCAATGTTGTACATCTACCACTATAGTTACAATACAAACTGCTCATCATCCCAAAGATTCCCTTGTCCTGCCCCTTTGTGGTTAATACCACTTCCACCCCATTCCAGTCCTGCCCTACTAAACTCCTAGAACCACAGATCCCTTCTCACTCCCTATAGCTTTGCCTTTTCAGAATGTCATAAATGGAATCTGTTGGGCTGCACCTCACAGGCCTGCACCTCACAGGCCTGCAAGACTCCCACTGTCAAGACTAAAGAAAGAGTCTGGAGTCAGCAAAACAGAGACATCATAGGTTTAACTCAAGGGGGATTTTATGTGGCTGAAGTAAGCTCTTGGATGGACACCCCACAATGAGTGGAAGGACATGGCACTAGTCTTCGCTACTGGGGTGTTGGGAAGTAGAGGGAGGTTACCAGTCATAGGTGGAATTGACTTCCAGTTGGTTCATCGTTATCAGGGAAACCAGTAGAGGAGCGTGCCCATCATCTTCCCTTTGATAAACTATCTTAGCGGTGAGGTTCTGATCTAGAGATGAGAACAATTGCTAGCTGAGCCCCGGGACAAGTAAGCAGGTATCTACTGATCAAGTCAGTGATTAAGAGGGGAGGTCAGTCATGTGAGTAGGGTGTAGGTGTGACAGGGACTGGTCGAGCAGGGATGCTCTGTACAGAGAGCAAGAAAACAACCATCTTGGTTGTCACGTATATCACGTATGTGTGTGACTTCTTTTGGGTCTCATTTCCCTTAGCCAAACTTAAGGAAAACCATTCAGGTTATTGTGTCAGTGCTCTGCCGTTTAGATGTCAGAGTAGTATTCCGAGGTAAGAAGGTACTACAGTTTGTTTATCCTTTCATTGACTGAAGGACATCTATGTTGTGATAATTTGTCGGGTATTCCCTTATAATATCTATAGAATCTGTGGTGATAAGCACTCTTAACTCCTTATGTTGATAACTAGTATTTTCCTTTCTCTTCATGAGTCTTACCAATGTTATCAATCATTTTTAAGAACCAAATCTTAGTTTTGTTGTTTTCTTCTTTATTGTTTTATATTTCATTAATGGTTGCTCAGTATCATTATTTCATTCCTTCTACTCACTTTGATTTTAATTTTTTCTTTTACAGACTTCTTAAGGTGGACGTGTAGATTATTGATTTCCAACCTTTTTCCTTTCTGATAAAAGCACCTAATACTGTTATTTTTCTTTTAAGCACTGCATTAGCTGAACCTCACAAATTTTGGTAAGCTTTGTTTTCATTTTCATTCTTCTAAAATATTTTCTAATTTCCCTGGTGGTTTCTTCTTTGGCCCATCAACTATTTTGATGTGCACAGCATAATTTCCAAACATTTGGGGATTTTTCTAGATATCTCTGATACTGATTTCTAATTTAATTACTTTGTGATCCGAGAACACATTATATCATATTAATCCTTTGAAACTGAAAGCTGTATTATGAATTAGCACATTGTCTATCTTGGTGACTGGTCCACGTGTATCCAAAAAGAACATGTATTTTGTAGGTTTCCCATCTTTAAAAAAAAAAGGCAAAGTTAGCTGACCCAACTTTTCCACATTGTTACCAATTTTTTTTTGTCTACTTGTTCTGTCAAGGACTGGGAAAGGTCACCAAGGACCTGACACTTAGAATGATAAAGATTTTTGAAGGAATATGTGAAAATACACCAATTTCAGTAATTTATATATTTTACTACATATATTTGTTGTTCAGTTGCTAAGTCGTGGTCCGACTCTTAGCAACCTCATGGACGGAAGCATGCCAGGCTCCTCTCCCTCCACTATCTCCTGGTGTTCGCTCAAATTCACGATATATATTACATATGTATGTATGTATGTATGTATGAATGTGAGGGCTTCCCGGGTAGATCGGCTGGTAAAGAATCCATCTGCAATGTAGGAGACCCGAGTTGGATTCCTGGGTCGGGAAGTTCTCCTGGGGAAGAGATAGGCTACCCACTCCAGTATTCTTGGACTTTCCTGGTGGCTCAGCTAGTGAAGAATCCATCTGCAATGTGGGAGACTTGGCGGCTCTGTCCATGGGGTCGCAGAGGGTCGGACACGACTGACCCAACGAACGAAGCACAGCATGTGTGCGTGCATACGCTGTCACTCCAGCTGTGATTCTTTGCGCCCCTATGGACTAGCCTGCCAGGCTCCTCTGTTCACGGGATTCTTAAGATAAGAATACTGGAGTGGGTTGCCATGTTCTCCACCAGGGAAATCTCCCCAACCCAGGAACGGAAGCATTTCTCTTAGTCTGCCGCACGGGCAGCCGGTTTCTTTACTAGTAGCGCCACCTGGGAAGTGTCCAAACTATATCAGCCTGAAACATCTGAAACCTGAGAGCGTCCTATCAGGCCCTTCTTGACCCCTGGAAGAGCCCAGCAAAGGGAAAAGGGCCATTCTGGGAAGCAGTAAGAATACGAGATACGAGAAAATCCAAATCACAAATACTGAACAAAAGCACAATCACAGTCCCCGGCAGGTCCCCCGGATCCCCTCTTCTCACACCCACACAACAGGTTTCTTTCGGCGGGACAGTCAGCTTTGCGGTCCTCGAGAGAAGCAGCACCCTCCCCACCTGACTTCGCAGCACCGCAGCCCGGGTGTGCGTCAGTGTAGGGCTCAGACCACGCCACGCCAGGGCTCCGAGGGCAAGTCTACGCGCAACGAGCGCGGGCAGCGCGGAGCCCCCCACCTTCCGGGAGCGACCCTGCAGCGCGCATGCGCCGGCCGGACTCCCAGCTTGTCCCCTCCGGCGCTCGGTAGCGCTCCCTCGCTGAACTCCACGTAGGCCGCGCAGGCGCCTTGTTCACACTGCTCACCTGCTGCCGTTGTCGCCGCCGCCGCCGCCGCCGGGGCTGGATGGGGGGCCGAGGCCAACCGGTGGCACCCAGAAGAGAGAGACGCGGCGGCGGCGACGCCGACACCCGCAGGACAAGTGTCTCGACCGGCCTTCGAGCCCAAGGAGGAGGCGGCGAGGCCCGGCCCCCGCGGTCTGTGGTGTAGAGAAGCCGCCGCCGCCGCCGCGGCCGGGTCTCTCTGAGCACTCGCCCCACAGGTCTCATCCACCTCAGGACCCCGCGTTGCGCGATGTTCAAGAAACTGAAGCAAAAGATCAGCGAGGAGCAGCAGCAGCTCCAGCAGGCGCTGGCCTCTACTCAGGTACTATGGCCTCCGCGCTCCCCTGGTTCCCGACAACCCTTGACACCGGCTCGTGGGCAAAGGGGAGCGGAGGTTCTGCCCTGACCCTTGACTTGTAACCAGAGGCTTCCCCCAGATCTTCCCCTGGGAATGAGCTCAGGGCGGTCCAGGTCC
>SJYC01150396.1:0-54742 GCA_006408675.1 Madoqua kirkii
CTTCTCCAGGGGTCTTCCCAACCCAGGTATTGAATCTCTGTCTCCTGTTTTGGCAGGAGGATTCTTTACCTTCTGAACCACTTGGGAAACCCAGGGTTGTCTTTAGAATCATGGTAAAAGGGCGTTACAGGTAATGCATCAGGGCTTCCAGTTCATATGGGTTGATGACTCTGGTAAGACAGTGCGTGTGCAGCAAGAAACAGCACTATGTGTACAGAAGATTTAAAATGATGCTTTTTGATGTAACTATATGTGTGTATATAATGGATATATACATGTATATATATAGTGAGTATATATATGTGTATATATAGTAGATATATATATATATATTTATCCAGAATGCAAAAGTAAATTGTTAGTGATCAATTGCTGATAGAAACTTGATTCTGTTCCTTGTCTTGATCCCTAACTATTTAGAACCCTTCAAGTTGAGAAATTCTGGATTATTATTTTTAGAGTTAAGGATTTCTTTCAAGCGTGAATTAAGCAAAACAAATATTTTTGGATGGGGTAGTCTTTTTGTAACAGATAAAACATGTCCTTGTTTTCTCATGCAAAGGATCCTGAATTTGTATAATACTATGTCTCATTTTTTGAATATAAATTAATTTGTGTTGAGGGTGCTACACCCTCAAGAATTTAATGGGGTGTGAAAGACAGTTTGCTTTTACCTGCTCAGGAGGATTTATGTGTTTGTTCTTGGTCTAGTTTTCCTGATTACTTTGTAGCCGCCCTTGCTGTCTGCCCAATGTCTATCTTCTCCCAGGTTTTAAATTGTTTTGGGCTTTAAATCAAGACAAGATCCTGAATTTCTAAAATTTTGTGTAAAATAAGGGCAAGTACCTAAGGGATTCTTTAATGTTGGTGAAGGGTTTCATTGCTGAATTCTCATAGTGCCGTGAATAAAAAAATATTTTTTTAACATTTGCAGCCCTTTTCAGATATTATTAAAACTTAATTATAAAAAGCACTGGCACAAATGGACTATTTTGTGATTCCACTTGTGTGAGGTACCTAGATTAGTCAAGATCATAGAGGCAAAAATTAGTGCATTAATACAAATTGAGACATTTGTTTTGAGATTTTGGAGGCCCTTGTGTACATACTTTCTGGTTCTTAGCTTGATTTCCAGAGGTGAGATTGCTTGACAGGTATGTTTCAAATAGTGAGTGGTCAGGTGTTGATAATTCTGGGATAAATGAACCATTTACATCACAATACTTGTAAAACTTTTCAGTAATAGTAATAATGATAGTGTTCGTGATATTAATACTTTGGGGCTCCTTCAGTTTTTGAAAGCATTCAATAAAAGCAAGACACCGTTTTGTAGTCCCCAGTCATTTCTCTTTGGAGCTGAGATTATTTGAACTCTTCTTTGGCAAATGTTATTTTAAGTAAACATTTGGTCAACTCTGACTTTAAAAATAAAATTAAACAATTTCAAATCAAGTTTCACTTAATTTTTTAACAACAAATATCTATACTTAGGTTTTTGAAATCCTTAGAATAAATTTGATAAAAATTAATAAAGAGTAATATAGGATACTTTCTAATTTCTTAGCATGTATAACTCCCCAGCTCCACCCATGACAAGGTCATGCAGGTGAGGCGGATCAAAACTTGTAAGAGGTCCCCTAGATCTGCTTGAGCATCTACTCCCGAAAACAAAATCTGTCTGTTACACTACACTCTTCTGACATTAACAGGGGCTATCCCCAACCACCTTTCTCTGGAAAATTAGAGCTCCAGTTAAGTCTCCTGCATATAAAAGGAGTGTCTCAGGTCAAACCTCTCTGCTGGCAGACTAGCTTGTGTGACAGGATTATCCATACCCCTGCTACTATGTGCAACCTCTTAACCATAAACAGCACAGAGAGTTTGGAGTATTTTTAAAGTCCTAGTTAGCATAGGACTTTTCTAAAGATAAAAATCATGTTGGTGAAGGGTTTCATTGCTGAATTAATGATTGCCGCCAGGCCTCCATATCCTCGTAGTGCCGTGAATAAAAAAATATTTTTTTTAATGTTTGCAGCCCTTTTCAGATATTACTAAAACTTAATTATAAAAAGCACCGGCACAAATGGACTATTTTGTGATTCCACTTGTGTGAGGTACCTAGATTAGTCAAGATCATAGAGGCAAAAAATAGAACGGTACTTATCTGTGGCTGAAGAGAGGAGGGGGAAATGAGGAATTATTGTTTAATGAGAATAGAGTTTCAATTTGGGAGGATGAAGAAGTTCTGGAGATGGATAGTGGTGATGGTTGTCCAACAATGTGAGTGTAATTATTATCACTGAACTGTCCACTTACAGATGTTTAAAATGATAACTTTTATGTTGCATATGCTTTACTACAATAAAAAACAAAACAAAACAATGTGGGCTCACCCCAAAGTTGGGGTCTCAAAATAATAGTTTGTGTAATAGGAATAAAAAAATTTCACAAACAGGGAAAAGAGTGCCTTCTGAAGGAACATAGTCTTTTTTATAAATGCAACTTGGCAAAATAATTATCCTCAATCTAAAAAGCATAGCTCCCAGAGAGAAACATTTAGATCAGAAGAATCAAGAGTGTCTTGAGTTTTTATAAATCTGTATTTTGATCAGGGAGCGTATAGTGGCTATTTCAGTTGCTTTATATAGAATATACATTAAGTTCTTATATTTTAAATAATAGAACAGTCCTTATTTATGTAATTTAAAAAATCTGTGTGAAACTTGACTAGGGTAAGGCCATACAAAGGTCTTTCATCTGCCTCTTAGTTTGATAGGAAAAACTGTAGGAAAAACTTCTGAGAGAAGCTTTATCTCTTGAGCTTATTGTGATATTCGAAGACCTTAAGACATAGATGCAAATTATACATAACTTTACATCCCACGGAAGCTGTGAACAAATTCAGAAGCATCCCCCTGGGCTCAGGTGAGAAAGCAAGGTTGGAAACTGATGTAGAATGTCAGTTAATGTTTTGATAAAGGTCCAGGATTTTAACCATTTAGTTTCTTTACTTCCTAAATCACAAAATATTAGGAAGATGTTTTCATTTACGTAAACATTTACTTGACTAACTATAAAATTCTAGGTTGAAAAATTTCCCTCAGGCTGTTGGCTTTATTTCTTCCTTATCTTCTAGCATCCTGTGTGCAAATGAAAAGTCTAATTCAGACTTGTTCTTTTCTGTATTGGTGGTTAACCTGATCTTTGAATCTTTTCTCTTTTTCTTTGATGCTAAAAAATTTCTAGTTTTCTTCTTTCCTTTTTTTTTAGTCTCCCCTTTTTCTTTCTTTTTAAAATCTTATTAATCTTTCTAAATAAATTCTCTGTATATCCTTACCCCCTCTTTTGATATATTCCTTTTTTCTTGTTTATTCTATTGCTTGGAAAGATTTCAGATTTTTATTTCAGCTGCTTCTATTGAATTTATTCTAGTCATCACATTTAATTTCTACAAATTAACACTAGTCAATATTGGGTAGTTATTTTTACCTAGGTGTTTTCTTGGTGCATTGCATGTACTATCTAAATTAATACATGAAATAATAAAAGGTATGGATTTGTATTATCCTCATTTTACAGATGAGAAATGGAGGCCAAGGGAAGTTAAGTAACTTGTCTGTGTAGACAGATAGTACCACACAACTCAGTGATAAAGCTGAGATAGGAACCTAGGCAGTCTTGCTCTAAAGTCAATTCTCTTAACCACGGTACTTTTAGTTTTTTTTTTTTTTTAGCAGCAGCTTGTGGTTTAATGGAAACTAGAGCGTCTCAAAACTCTCCCAAGATGTTATGTGTTATATACACAACAATATTTAAAGTCTGTTCCTTGATTTATCAGATTGTTCTAGGTTGTTACACTTGTATGTATTCATACTGGTCATATTGTTTTTCTTTTTTTGAGAAAAATGCCTTGTTATTAGTTGTTGGTTTATATTTATGAAGACCAGGTGGGTGATTTATTATCCAAACATTCTTAATGAATGGGGACACTGGTAATTATCTTGAAATGTAAACTGACGTGGACTGGGCAGGACTGGGATTGCTGTGATGAAACTGGGTGTGTTGTTACCCTGCTGCTTTATGGTGCCAGCCTCTGCAATTGGAGCGCTAACTCCTCCAAGGTGTTACTCACTGTATTTGGCTGTTTCTTTTGTCTGGAGAAGTGTTTGGGTTGAAGGAGGCTGACCCCATGTACCTGTTTGTTTCACAGACCTGAGACATGTTCCTGAGAGTAGTAACCTCCCGCTCTAGTGTATAAAACTGATTTCCACCCCCCTGTTGCAATAAGTATCTTTTGCCTCTCCCAGAGCTGCCTTCTGTGTATATTTGGAGTTATGGCACCATTGCCCTGACTTCCCCACCAGTTAGAATTCTTTTGCCTTTATTCTTCAAAAATTTGTTTTCTTTTTACTTATGATTTTCCCTCTCTGGTTCTAGAGCTTAGTTTATCTGTTTTCCTTTTTTTTTTTTTTTAAACCTTCATTTCAGTGGGTTTTTGGAGGGAGAGAAGTAAACAGTGTTCAGTCTGCATTCTTGTACTGGAAACCTAATTACCACTCTTTGCATAAACGTGCATTTATCTTAAATATTTGTCTTTTAAATGAATTCTTAACAAATGCATATTTTTTAGATTAGTAAAGATGTCTGATTTTTCTATTTTATTTATTTTACAGAGTTATTTGACTAAGTTAGCATGGACGATGTTAACAGTAGCTAGTGTCTAAAATGTTGGGAATAACATCAGTTCACTTATGATTTGTTACCAGCTGTTGAATGAGATTTAGGATGAGAAATAGATCATCTTTTAATCTGTGTATTATGCTTTTAAATTATATGGGGTACCTTTTACTGGATATACTAGATACTCATGATTTTTTAATAAACATTTAAAATGAAATTTTACTTTTATTTTTATCAAAGTCATACATTCTGTAGTTTTAAAAGATAAAGTACTGCTGAAAAACTATTATGCTAGAACAAAACAAAACACACTGTCTACTCCAGCCTCCCGGCTCAATCCTCCGTGTTCTTTCCGGAGACTTTAGGATCTTCTCTTGTTTTCTGAAATTTTATGGTGAACATGCCTTTGTGTAGATTTATTTTTGCATTGTGCTTCACTAAGTATGGTGACTCCTGTGCTTAAATTCTTGGAAACTTTTAGATATTATTTCTTTGATAATTCCCTCTCCTTTGTTTTTTCTCTTCTATTCTGGAAGACCAGTTAGTTTCTGTACCTTCAGGATAGATTCTCTTATTTATTATTTTTTACCCTTCATGGTCTATTTTAATTTATTTATTTGTTTTTTGTTCTATTTGCAGTGGAAGTGTGGGGTCTTAACACTGGATCACAGGGAAGTTCCTTTTTTTGTCCTATTTTTGAGAGCTTCAATTATCTAACTGTTCCATGGGTTGTTTGTTTTCTTTATTTTTTGACGTATGGTTAATCTACAATGTTAGTTTTCAAGTGAATTTTTAATTTTTCCTACTTTGTTTTTAAATTTTCCAAAGGCTGTTTCTTACTGTCTTTTGCTTTTTCATAGCATTGCTCTTGCTATACTGATATATCTTTAACATTAAAAAAATTATTTATTTTGGCTGCACCAGGTCTTACTTGTGGCATGTGGGATTGCAGCATGTGGGATCCAGCTCTCTGACCAGGGATCAAACTTGGGTCCGTTTGGTTAGGAGTGTGGAGTCCTAGCCCCTGGACCACCAGAGAAGTCAGTCCTCTGATATATCTTTTATAGCTCTGATTTTTTTCTTTTGTTTGGAAGTTTTCTTTTAATTTTTTTGGTGAATTTTGTTGTTGTTGGCTCTTACATTGGAAATTTTCTTTACTGACTGCTCTGGGGTATCCATATTTAAAGGCAAGACACTAAAAATCTGATGCCATCTGGAAGTATCATGTGATCAACACTGGGACTCCCTGCTGGGTGATAGGCTGCAGTTGGCTTTATTATCGGGAGAACTATCTACCTGTTGATAACCTGAGATCTTTAAGATGTCATTTGATTTCTCCAGTGAAGCCTTTTGTTTTTTGGGCACGGGGTGCCGGGTTATAAGCCGGGCTGCTTCGGAAGCATTGTGCTGGAGGTTCCACTGTTCACTGTGCAGAATGTCACCTAATTAGTCCCTCTAGGTTTAGTCACACACTTTGCCCTTCACTCCTGTCTTACTGTGCTTGGCTTCATCCAGGTTGGAGTCGAAACGGCTCCAGAAAAATAAACCTTTGGTTTTTCAGAGGCTATGTAAGGTGAGACCAGGGACATGGGCATCTTTCAACCAGTTTTTCTGATTTTGGTCCTGCCTCTTAACTTCTTCATTATAACTTGCATTGTAACTTTGAAGTCTTAAATCTTTTTAGGGCTTTGGAGATGGAAATAGGCTTGCCTCTTATCAGTGTTCCCTTCTCCTGGGATTGTAGTATCCTCAGCTGTGCTATCACTTTAGTATTCTTTCGTTCACACCCATTCTTCTGAAAACTGGATGAAATTTAACTCTTTGGGTGGTGTTTTAGTTGCTAAGTCATGTCCAACTTTTGCAACTCCGTGGACTGTAGCCCTCCAGGCTCTTCTCTTCTGTCCATGGGATTTCCCATGGCAAGCACACTGGAGTGGGTTGCCATTTCCTTCCCTAGGGAATCTTCCTGACCCAGGGATTGAATACGGGTCTCCTGCAGCGCAGGCTGTCTCCTGCATTACAGGTGGATTCTTTACTGACTGAGCCACCAGGGAAGCCCCAACTCTTTTCAAGGGAGAGAGAAATAAGAAACTTTGGTTCACCTACCATATTTTTAACTAGAAGTTTCCTTAAATTACTTTTGAATTAGTGGACTTCACTATATTAAAGGGCTGTTTTTGAGAGGTGAACATCTATAACATAAGCAGCAATATTTCATTTCTGGCACTACTGTTTAGATGTCAGGATGTAAAAGGTACTTTACTAAAGACATGATGGAAAGCTCTAATAATTTTGTAACTAGTAGATAAAGGCTTATGTGACATATTAACTCCAGGTTACTTTGGCCATTCCTTTATAGCTGGGGTGTCAGGTAGACTGGCAGAGATTTGCAGGAGTACGTGGTGAAGAGGAGTCTGTGGCTGTGTCTTTGCTGTGATTTGGTTACTTGTGGGTGTGGCAGGGAGAAATGAAGCCAGATGTTAGGCTTGTGTAAGAATGCCATTCATCTACTTGGGCTATAATTTGAGAAGTAAGTAGTGTCAAAAGGCTTCTGGGCAGCCAAAATTTTAATGTCACTAACTTCATATTGCATTGTTAATGTTAAGTTATTACTAAGGACAGTTTAAAAAAAACCTCTCATTTAGAATTTCCTTATGTTTATTTTGTCTGCAATTCTATTAGATGTAGTTATCTAGTTTCTAAACTAGTAACAATCTAAAACAGATGGAGGTATGGAGTATAGTTATCCCCAATTTCCTGACAAGATGATGGAAAGCTGAGAATGTTTGTGTGGCTGGATCAGGATGCACACTGAAAGATCCAGGCTAGTGCGCAGTTCTTCTGAGTCCCTCGTCCGCTTCCCCAGTACTCTCTGGATCACCATTTCTCAAATTTTTTTTCTCTGGGACCAGCAGTTAAACAACAGTAACATTCTTTTTGCACAGATACTTCTAAAACAAAAGTTTTATAGAATCTTCATCTTTATGACATAAGATGCCATATTTTGACCTCAAATATTCCTTCATTAAAAAAAAAAGTTGATCCCCATCCTCTAATTGATTCCACAACACAGCCGAACTGCTTTCATCATACCATGCTGTCTGTAAAAGAACAATGTTGATAAACGTAGCCGCCAACTCTTAAATCTCTATTACATCAAATGTATCTAATGTATTTTAACTATATCAAAAAATTAGACATTGAAAAGCATTAATCTTAGGCTGAACAGCACACTCTAAAGGTAACAACACAAATTTTAGATATTCGTATTACTGAGAAATTCTATGTTAGTCAAAACTATGTTAATCAAAGTTTATTCCATCGGGGCTCTATTATCTGAGAGTTTTCCTATAAAGAACTACTGTCTTCAAGACAGCTGAATTGTCAGATGGATACAGATATCTAAAGTTATAAATTCAAGATGGTTAAATCTTAAGGCTTACTGTTCCTAAAGGTGACTGCATTAGTTTCCTGACATTGAGAAACACATTGCCACAACCTTTCTGCCCAATCGCCCGGTTCCTGTTTCACAGTCTGTGTGTCAGAAGTCTGGCTGGCATGGCTGGCCTCTCTGCTCAGGGCCTCACGAGCCTGAGAGCAGGTTGTGTCCACATTGTGTTCCCGCCTGGCAATGAGGGTCCTGGTCCAGCTCCTGTGGCTGTGGCTGTGGGACACAGGCCCTTGTTTCTTACTGTCTTTGGCTCCTAGTGCCGCCCACAGTTCCTCACCGCTTGGCCCTCACAGGCCTTTGCTTTCCTTCAGGGCTGCAAGAGTACCTCTCTGCTTTCTGCCCCCACCGCTGCACTCTTGACTCATTTGAAGGGCTTGTGTGATTAGGTTGGTCCCATTCAGACAGTCTCCTTTCTCTGAGTTAGCTTAGAGTCAGCTGAGTAGTAATCTTAAATATACCTGCAAAATCCTTTTTGCTCTGAAAGGTAAGATCATCAGGGCAGTGATAACGCATATTTGCAAGGTGAGGGTGATTTCGGGTCATTTTCGAATTCTGAGTACCATGGTGACTAAAATTTTTTTTCTTATAATGAAGTTGAGGGCTATGGTCAATTAATATTCAGTTGGCAATAAAAGTATTGTGAGCCTGTATATAACCATCAGGTTTCTTGACAAATAGCTTAGATATCTGTCTTCAGATTTCTCATGGCTGTGAGGATTAATTAGAGCAAATTTAGTTTGAAGGAATGTAAATCCCTATATATTTTAAAGTGAGGGTAGCTGTTAAAGGTGCAAGACTTTGGGATAAATACTCAAGTACAGTTTTTTTGCATATTTTCATGCTTTGCAGTCACATCCATTCCCTCATGTGATTCTTACTTTTGCAACTCCAGACAAAGACCTACAAACCATCAGGCCAAGCTTGGCCATGTGGTCCTACTTTTCTGAGGGCAGTGTGCTTTGAATCTATACTTTAACTTCATAAACCCCAACATTTGATTTTGCTGATTTTTCCAGAACTGATGAAGCTCCAGTTAAAGATTAGGCTCATATGAGAAATCATTGTGCCAATTAAGAAGTTTTAGAGTAGATAGAGGTGCACTTTTCAAGTGATTTGGAGGTCCTTGTCTGGAGTAGCCCTTTCTTGGCATCTGGGTATTTGGAAAGCTGAATTATTACTCCCCCAATTTTTTGGAGATGTTGAAATCACGGCAGAGAGGGTTGGCTATGAGTTACTTCCTGTGGCCTAGTAATACTTTCCTAACTTTTGCCCTCTCAGTAGTCCTTTTATTAAAGGAGATACTACATATAACCATATAAAAGGAGATACAGATGGAGTTCCTCCCAGTCATATTGGTAGTGTTTGAAACATCTAGAGTCTTTGAAGCTGGTATGAGTTGAAATTCATGGCTATGAGTGGGAAGGGTTATTACATTCCCCTCAACCTCAGTGAGAGTTATTTCTGAACTGTTCTGAGTATTTGTGACTTAGTTTCAGTTCTGGGTAAACACTGTCCAGTGACTGCTTTCCTTTCCCGTTTTCTAAACACAGTGTTGGCTTCTAGTCATACATTTTTGGGGGACTTCCCAGGTAGTGCTGGTGGTAAAGAATCTACTTACCTGCCAGTGCCGGAAACACAAGAAATATGGGTTGGATCCCTGGTTCAGGAAGATCCCTTGGAGAAGGAGATGGCAGAGAGCCAGGCAGGGCTATAGTCCAAGGGCCGAAGGGAGTTGGACGCGACTGAGTGACTAAGCGCACACAAGCACATGTAAGTTTTCTCAGTTCAGTTCAGTCGCGACTGACTCTTTGCGACCCCATGGACTGCAGCACCCCAGTCTTCCCTATCCGTCACCAACTCCCAGAGCTTATTCAAACTCATGTCCATCAAGTCAGTGATGCCATCGAACCATCACATCCTCTGTCATTCCCTTCTCCTCCTGCCTTCACTCTTTCCCAGCGTCAGGGTCTTTTCAAATGAGTCAGTTCTTCGCATAAGGTGTCCAAAGTATTGGAGTTTCAGCTTCAGCGTCAGTCCTTCCAATGAATATTCAGGACTGGTTTCCTTTAGGATTGACTGGTTGGATCTCCTTGCAGTCCAAGGGACTCTCAAGAGTCTTCTCTAACACCGCAGTTCAAAAGCATCAATTATCCGGCACTCAGCTTTCTTTATAGTCCAACTCTCACATCCATACATGACTAATGGAGAAACCATAGCTTTGACTAGACGGACCTTTGTTGGCAAAGTAATGTCTCTGCTTTTCAATATATTGTCTAGGTTGGTCATTACTTTACCTTCCAAAGAGCAACTGCTACTGCTACTGCTAAGTCACTTCAGTCATGTCCGACTCTGTGTGACCCCATAGATGGCAGCCCACTAGGCTCCCCCATCCCTGGGATTCTCCAGGCAAGAACACTGGAGTGGGTTGCCATTTCCTTCTCCAATGCATGAAAGTGGAAAGTGAAAAGTTAAAGTGAAGTTGCTCAGTCGTGTCCGACTCTTCACAACCTCATGGACCGCAGCCCACCAGGCTCTTCTGTCCATGGGATTTTCCAGGCAGGAGTACTGGAGTGGGGTGCCATTGCCTTCTCCATCCAAAGAACAAGCGTCTTATAATTTCATGGCTGCAGTCACCATCCACAGTGATTTTGGAGCCCCCCAAAATAAAGTCTGTCACTATTCCCACTGTTTTCCCATCTGTTTGCCATGAAGTGATGGGACCAGATGCCATGATCTTAGTTTTCTGAATGTTGAGTTTCAAGCCAACTTTTTCACTCTCCTCTTTCACTTTCATCAAGAGGCTCTTTAGTTCTTCTTTCTGCCATAAGGGTAGTGTCATCTGCATATCCGAGGTTATTGATATTTCTCCTGGCAATCTTGATTCCATCTTGTGCTTCATCCAGTCCAGCGTTTCTCATGATGTACTCTGCATGTAAGTTAAATAAGCAGGGTGACAATATCCAGCCTTGACACACTTCTTTCCCAATTTGGAACCAGTCTGTTGTTCCATGTACAGTTCTAAACTGTTGCTTCCTGACCTGCATACAGATTTCTCAAAAGGCAGGTCAGCTGGTCTGGTATTCTCAACTCTAAGAATTTTCCAGAGTTTGTTGTGGTCCATACAATAAGGTTTTGGCATAGTCAATAAAGCAGAAGTAGATATTTTTCTGGAGCTCTCTTGCTTTTTTGAAGATCTGACAGAGGTTGGCAATTTGGTCTCTGGTTCTTCTCCCTTTTCTAAGCCCTCTCCCAATTTCTAAATCCCTTGGACATCTGGAAGTTCATGGTTCCTGTACTGTTGAAGCCTGGCTTGGAGAATTTTGAGCATTACTTTGCCAGTGTGTGCTGCTGTTGCTGTTAAGTCGTTTCAGTCGTGTCCGACTCTGTGTGACCCCATAGATGGCAGCCCACTAGGCTCCCCCATCCCTGGGATTCTCCAGGCAAGAACACTGGAGTGGGTTGCCATTTCCTTCTCCAATGCATAAAGGTGAAAAGTGAAAGTGAAGTCACTCAGTCATGACCAACTCTTTGCAACCCCATGGAGTGCAGCCTACCAGGCTCCTCCGTCCATGGGATTTTCCAGGCAAGAGTACTGGAGTGGGGTGCCATTGCCTTCTCCTGCCAGCGTGTGAGATGAGTGCAATTGTGCAGTAGTTTGAGCATTCTTTGGCATTGCCTTCCTTTGGGTTTGGAATGGAAACTAACCTTTTCCAGTCCTGTGGCCACTGCTGAGGTTTCCAAATTTGCTGACATATTGAGTGCAGCACTTTCACAGCATCATCTTTTAGGATTTGAAATAGCTCAACTGGAATTCCATCACCTTCACTAGCTTTGTTCATAGTGATGCTTCCTAAGGCCCTCTTGATTTTGCATTCCAAGATGTCTGGCTCTAGGTTGGTGATCACACCATCGTTATCATCTGAGTGGTGAAGATCTTTTTTGTATAGTTCTGTGTATTCTTGTCACCTCTTTTTAATATCTTCTGCTTCTGTTAGGTTCATACCATTTCTGTCCTTTATTGTGCTCATCTTTGCATGAAATGTTCTGTTGGTATCTCTAATTTTCTTAAAGAGATCTCTTGACTTTCCCATTCTATTGTTTTCCTCTATTTCTTTGCATTGATCACTGAGTAAGGCTTTCTTATCTCTTCTTGCTATTCTTTGGAACTTTGCATTCAAATGAGTATATATTTCCTTTTCTCCTTTGCCTTCTAAAACATTGATAAGCCTTCAACTTTATTTCACATTCAACTGTTTGGTTGTTCAAAATTTTGAGGCCTTACTCTTCCTGTTTTTTGTCTTGGTTGAGTCCCTTAAGGTAACTTCTGCACATTCCTTCTATCATGTGTTGATTTTTCTGGTTCATCTTTTAGAAGGTATGTGTGTGTTGGAATTCTAAGTTGTAAGCAACAGAACCCAGCCCAGCTAGTTAGCTAAGCAGAAAAGGGATCTGTTAATGAATAAATAGTTGGTGACTTACAGAATTTTAAGGAGGGCCTGAAAGTCTGGGCTGATGGCTCTGCTCAGCCTAGCTGGGGGACGGCACTAAGAATGTCGAGGCTGCCTCAGTCTGGCGCACTGCATCTCGCGTGCACAGCTCTTGCGTATGACTGCAGGAAGCCCTGTTCTCCACGCTCACCAGCTGATGAGCTTATTAATTTTGCATGTCTGTTTTCTCATATCGCCCATATATGACTCACAGTCTCATGTGGGTATATTCACCGGGCGAGCTCAGGTCACCTGCCCTAGATGAAAAGAAAACTAGGTTGGTGAGTTTTTGGAATTTAGACTTAAGTACTATAAGAGCTTTTTAGAAAAAGAGTTTATTTAACTTTTGTCACATTTTGTTGATGTTTTCCCCTCCTCCCAATTAAACTATTTCTTTTAATTTCTGCTTCTGACATAAGATTCTGTTTTATTCACCTCTTTTTCCCCATCCAGAGGACTGTGGGATTTGCAGTTCCCTGCAGTGGAAGTGAGGAATTTTAACCTCTGGACTTCCAGGGAAGTCCCAAAAATCATTTATATCTTTAATATAGCTTAAGTATAAACTAGGGGTCTGACTGATTTTGTTCCCCCATATGGATGGCCATTTGTCCCAGCACCATTTACCGAACATTTGTGTTGATTAGAAATGTTAGACTTAATTGTACACTGAATATGCACGTGTGTGTGTATGTGTGTACAGTTTCTTGTGACCTCTCTGTTCCAGCACAGAGACAGCAGCACAACTGACGTGAGAGATGGACGTTCCGTTTGTTCATTCATTTATTTTAAGAAATATTTACTAAGTGCTTTTTATTTATGTAGTGCTCTACAGACTACAAAAGGGTAAGACATCAAGACATTATTTTTTGTGTAGATGAGGCTTATCTTGTTACGGATGAGAGGGCATCTTGAAGTGTTGGTTTTATATTTTTAGGACTGTTTTTAGCTCACCTTAGAGTGGACCTCAGGCTCTAGTTTCAATTTGGGGCTTCTTGTTTAAATTTATCCTGCGGGTTTTTGTACTAAGGATTGTAGGAGTCTTGCAGTCCTTCACAGAACGAATGGACTGGCATCTCAGTACTAGGCTGTGGTGTGCACAGTATTCTCAAAGTAAGACCTTTGACTAGAGACATATTTATCTCCACAGGTCATTATAATTGAATGTTAGAGCTGGAAGGCACTTTCCAATTGAATTGACAAACTTACTTTTAATGAACCTGGAATAATTTTGATTTATAGGAAAGCTGCAAAGATAGTATAGAAAGTTTTCATATACTTCTTACCTGGTTTCAGTCTCCCCTAATAAAATAATTTTATCATTACAACCTTATTTTGAGGTTTATTTTAGCATTCAGAAAATTTAGTGAAGGTCATAGTTCAAGTTGGTGGCAGAATCAGACCAAGGACCCAGTGGGTAGCCTGGGTCTGCTAGTTAATGACATTTCACTTACCTCTTCTCGTTTTTCATGTATTTGCTCTTTTCCTTCCTTTTACTGAGTTCTTAGGGCATGGACTATGAGAAAGGACTAGATAATATGTAGTGTGCTCACGAGTATAGTCTTTCTAATTTGTGCAATAATCTTTTAATCTAGACTTCCTCCAGTTCTTCAACACCAACGAGAACCAGGAGCAGGACGTCTTCATTTACAGAGTCACTTGATGAGGGTACACCCAACAGAGAGGTAAGTTTAGAATTTCTTCCTTAATAAACTTATAAGAAGCTTATTATGCTTCTGTTTATAAGAAAATGTCAGTTATTTAATTCCTAGATCTTTTTTTAGTAACTTTTTTTGCTAATAGTAATTTTGCTTTTATAAAGTGTGTTTTCTTTATATATCTTAATTTGAGAGGATAATATACTTTGCCTTTAACATTTGAAATTTTCAGAGTGATGTGATAACAATTTGTTCAGCATTATGCAGGGAGAAGTCCTATATTTTCAGGTTATGATTGAAGCCACTGAAGTAACTACTGATTCCAAGTGACATGCAGCTGGCACCATAGCTCAGATTAGATTTTTTTTCTAACATTTTTTCTTTCTGTGAAGGATTGTAAGAGTCCCAGAAGTACAGAAAATAGGGTAAAACGAAGTGCACACATCAGTAAGTTTTTATGAAGTGAATCCCCGTGTAGCCACCATCAGGTCAATGAGAGGATAATATACTTTGCCTTTAACATTTGAAATTTTCAGAGTGATGTGATAACAATTTGTTCAGCATTATGCAGGGAGAAGTCCTATATTTTCAGGTTATGATTGAAGCCACTGAAGTAACTACTGATTCCAAGTGACATGCAGCTGGCACCATAGCTCAGATTAGATTTTTTTTCTAACATTTTTTCTTTCTGTGAAGGATTGTAAGAGTCCCAGAAGTACAGAAAATAGGGTAAAACGAAGTGCACACATCAGTAAGTTTTTATGAAGTGAATCCCCGTGTAGCCACCATCAGGTCAAGAAGAGGAAAACTGCCCACCGCTGTAGTGCTTCCTCCCCGACAGAAGAGTACATCGTCCTGCCCTTTTGATATGTGCTGCTGCTGCTGCTTCTTTTTCTAAATAGTACCTCTTAAGTATACTTTCTGTCGTAAACAGTATAGTTAAACCAGTGGGTTGCCTAATTTTTGGCTATTTTAAATTATGCTCCTGTGAAGATTATTGTACATTTCTTTTGCTCCGTACTTATAGGAGAAGAACCACTGGATTAAAGTGTACATGTAGTTTTAACACTTTAGAAGCTAATGCCTATTGTCTTTTTCGGGGTAGTTGTAGAACTTCACCTTCCTGCCAGGTGTTTATGAAAGTTGTCTTTAATTTCAGCTGTTTTGGTGGGTATGTCATGTTCTCTTGTTGTAGTTTTAATTTGCATTTCTTTGGTGACTGATAAGACTGAGCATTTTTCATCTGTATATTTCATCTAATGGGACTGAGCATTTTTCATCTGTGTATTTCACTAATGGGACTGAGCATTTTTCATCTGTGTATTGATAACTTCTTTTGTGAAGTGCTTATTTCAGGCTCTTGCTCATTTTTCTGTTGGTTTATCTTTGTTTTATTGATTTGTATGAATTCTTTTTGGTACCGTACGGATAGGAGTTTTTAAAATTGGATATATGCCTTGTAGATATCTACTTCCTTTCTGTCCCTTGCCTTTTATTCTCTTAATGGTGTTCTTTGAACAGAAGTTCTTAGTTGCAATGTCCAATTTATCAATATTTTATTTTATGGCTAATGTTTTTCATTTCTCATTACAGTATTCTTTTCTTATCCTTGAGAGTATTTTCCTGTATTATCCTATTTCACCTTTCACATTTGAATCTGTACTCCCTTGGAAATGAGTTTTCAATATGGTATGAGGTAGGGATCAAGTTTCACTACCAGCGTTCTCCCCCTGTAGCCTTCCAGTTGTTTCATTCTGTCCACACCGCTCTACTGTGCTGCCGGGAGTTGTGTCCATATTTGAGTGGATTTGTTTCTGGACTCTATTTTCTGTTCTCCTGTTTGCTCTGTCTTTGACTTGTTCCTGTAGTGACTTCATAACTATTTTATATGAAATCTTGCCTTCAGTGTAGAGCAGGTCTTCCCTGTCTTGGTTTTAAAACCAAAATTTTGTAGATTGCTGGCTTAAACAACAGATATTTATTTCTCAGAGTTCTGGAGGCTGGGCAGCCCAAGGTCAAGGTGCCAGCAGATTCAGTATCTGGTGAGGACCCTGTTCCTGAGATGCACACAGCCGTCTTCTCATTGTGTCCTAGCATAACTTTGTTGCACGCACCTAGGGGGAAATGGAGGATTAGGGAGGCTGCTCTCTTTGTCTTTCACTTTTTATAAGGGTGGTAATCTCATCATAGAGGTCCCACTCTTTTTACTTCATCTAACTCTAGCTACTGCCGAAAGCCTTTGCCTCCAAGTACCATAACCAGATATCACTGGGGTTTAGGGCCCAAACATTCGGTCCATAGCACTGCCACCTTTTTCTTCTGGAATATCTTAGTTATTCCTATACCTTCCCATATAAATTTCATGTAAATTTTAGAATCAGATTTTCAAGTCTTAACAAAAACAAACTCAAAACACAATACTGATAACAACAACAAAAATCACATGTACAGAGAATTTAATTGGGATTGCACTGATTCTATACATTAGTTTGGAAAAAGTTTCAGTATCATGAATCCAATTTTATAGCCTTTCAATATTTTAAGTAGTGTTGGACTGAGCATTGTATGTAATGCATAATTTGCAATGCTTTATTCCGTAGGATAGGTTTCTAATAATGGGATTGCTAGGTCATAGGGTGTATGCAAATTTAAAAATTGTAAAGATTTTTTTCCAAACTGCTTTGATGAGGATTACTTTAAAACATAATTTTTGAAAACCATTATTTAGTAGATGTTGATAGCAAAACAAAAACTTCATAGTAGTTTTTGCATTGAAAGTTAATAGTATACTGTGTCCTTAGTGTATATATTTAAATAATCTGACAAAGTTATATACGAGTGTAAAGTATATGCATACTTTCTTCGCGATCTTATTTTCTTATGCATTATTTACAATATTGCATTTTTTAACTTTAAGATTTCAAGTTAATGTTGAATTTAGTTTATATGTGAAACCAATTTGAATGAAAGCTAGAGTATTGAGCAGCAAAAACACTTTTTTTGCAGTCAGTGTTAATGGCATCGTTCCTATACTTAGTATATTGGTTGATATTATGGTATATTGGCTTACAGTTGAAACAATGAAAATAACTTGTTGATTGCTACTATTGCTTTTTTATTTAAAAGATTTGGGTTTTTTTGCCTGGAAAATCCCATGGACGGAGGAGCCTGGTAGGCTGCAGTCCATGGGATCTCGAAGAGTCGGACATGACTGAGCAACTTCACTTTCACTTTTCACTTTCATGCATTGGAGAAGGAAATGGCAACCCACTCCAGTGTTCTTGCCTGGAGAATCCCGGGGACGAGGGAGCCGGGTGGGCTGCACAGAGTCGGACACGACTGAAGCGACAGAGCAGCAGCAGCAGCAGCAGCAGCAGCAGCAGGATGCTTTAAAACCTTTAAATTGAATGTATCTTTACAAAATAATCCCTTCTGAAAGGGATGGTTTCAGCATTCTTTTACAGCAGGCTACATAAGCTAAAGGTTATTTTTTATTTTTCCCCATATTCCAGTACTAAAGCTCCTGTGCTTATAGGGATAGCTTAGGAAATGGTTTCTGGTTGACAGCCAAAGCAATATCATCACTTTGTCTAAAGCATTTTTAAACAACTCTAAGAAATATTTTTGATCACAAAGTGAAATGTAAACCTTAGTTCAACTTATTTTGAAATAAATAAGGGACTTCTAAATTTCACGATCAAGTTACCGATTAAAAGGACATTACATAAAATTATCTTTTTAAGTCATCAGCTCTCTCCCAAACTCCCTGGGTTTTTCATTTTGTTAAACCTCTGAGGTGAAGGATACTCTGTCAGTGATGGGACCTTCACTTTTAGTTTGTTTCTTTTTAGCAAAATGTGGAAGTTTAATTAAAAATACAAGTATTTATTTGTCCATGTCTTCAGGAGGTACATGAAGTCTGTGTTATCTAGAAAGCTTGAGAAGTAGAATGGTTTCATTACGTTGATTTTCTGGTCAATTAAATGTTTTGCCTTTTCTCAGATGTTGGGGAAAATCCTAATATGTCTGGTTTCCTGTGACAGTAAATATTGTATATAAATCTAAAACAGTCTGTCTTTGGTAGCAGTGCCTCAGGCCTCCTTGTTGTTGTTTGTCACTAAGCTGTGTATAACTCTTTGTGACCCCATGGAGTATAGGTAGCCTGTCAGGCTCCCCTGTCCATGGGATTTCCCAGGCAAGAATACTGAAGTGGGTTGTCATTTCCTTTTCCAAGGCATCTTCCCGACCCAGGGGTTGAACTCGTGTCTCTTGCATGGTAGGCAGATTCTTAATCAGTGAGCCACTTGGGAAGCCCCAGGCTTCCTTAGAGGGGTGTAAAAAATCATCTATATTATTGTAGACATTGAAGGCAAAGGGGAATAGGTTGATGTGCCCTGACACGGAGGTCTGTGGGGCTCTGGGATCTCATCCTGCACAGATGGTGAGTCTGTCCATTTGGCCTGACACTCTGTCTTGGGGCTCCTAGGCCCAGCCTCAGTACCCTCAGCAAAGGCTTCCTTCCCCTTTGTGTTGCTTGAGTTGAATCTTTGCCTCTGGAGCTGGGTGCCTTTGGGCAGTATAGAGTGTAGGATCATGTAAAGGGCTAACTAGGCAAATGAACTACATGTCTTCGTGGCCTCTGCTCCACTCTGATTTTTCTTTTTACTGAGATAAGATTCCTGGAATGTAAAATTCACCGTTTCAAAGCGAACTAACGGTGGTGTTTGTTACATTCACAGTGCCGTGCATCCATCCCTTCTGTCTAGCTCCACGATGCTTTCATTATGCTAGAGGGAACTGCTTGGTCAATAAGCAGCCATTCTGCCCCTCTCCCAGCCCCTGGTGGCCGCGGCTGTGGATTGCCTCTTCTAGACATTTCGCATAAGGGGATGCACACAATGTGTGCCTTTCTGCATTTGGTTTCTTTCACTTGGCACCATGCTTTCAAGGTGCATCTGTATTGCAGCCCGTGTAACTCCTGCCTTCCTTTCATGGCTCAGTCTGAAGACTTTTCTAAGAAAATGAGAACATGTTTGTTTGTTTGGAGTAATACTTGGAATAGATGAGTGAGAAGGGGGTGGTTTTTGGAATGGTCTGGCTTTGCTGGCTGAAGGATCTTTGAAAATTAACTTTTCAGTGACTTAGATTTTCTCATGTGTAGGATGGGAACAGCCGTGCCTTCCTCCTGGGATTGTGGGGATAGCCAGTAGCAGGGCACGTCCCTCTCCTCACCGCTGCCGTGCACATGGTGGGCGCTTCCTGCGCTGTTACTGGGGGCAGCCTGGGAAGGCAGGGTGCCTGCTTCACTGTCTCTGCTTAGGTCCCGTCCAGAGAGGAGGGAAGCAGATGGAGCCTTACGTGGATTAGGGCCCCATGGGTGTTACCCCTCTCTCTGTCTTTGCCTGCTGAACTTTTGAAGGGATGACATTTTCACTTTCTTGCCTACCCTGCTGTCTGGTTTGTTGTCTTCTGGAGGTACTTCCTCATAGATGGGCTCAAAGTAGGCATGTCCATTCTTTTCCTAGGAACTTGCCTGTTCACGTTTTTCATATTTTAAAATTAATCTTTAAAAATCAGTTTATTTCATATATATATTTTTTTTGGCTAAAAATGATGCATAGAAAGAAATAACGATTTTAGTATTTTAGTTGTTTGACAGATTCTGTTCTGTGATTAGATGTCTGTTCACATATCCTGTATGCTCTTTTGCTTCCCTGCATGCAGCACAGGCCTGGAGTTGTAAAGGGACCCTAGGATTCCATCCCTACATGCTGTGTGGCTTTAGGCAGCTTCCTTTAACTTCTCAGAGCCTCAGCTTTAAATTGTGGTAAAATGAATATCCATTCTCACAGGGTTCTTGTGAAGGGCAAGTGAATTCAGAAATATGAAAATACTAGTAATTTGTATATCACATACAAAAGATCATTATTGTACAGAAAAGAAAAAGCGTTATCTATACTCACCACCTGTTGAACAGCACAGACAGGACATTATATATTAAGAGTGACACCATAGGAAACATCAAGCTGCTTTGGACTAGATGCTTTCCTGAGCTTCAAGAAAGATATCTCCTTTTCTTTCTTATTCTCTTAATTTAAGCTATTTTTCAGAAACAAAATGCCGTCTCTTACCTCAGTAGTTGTCTTTGTATTTCCAGAAAATTTTCACGGTTTCATGTGATGACCCCTAACAGGGATTCCTGATACTCTCAGCTTTTGACAGGTCCTAAGCATTAAAAAATATATATATATTCTTTGTTTGGGGGCTTCTGAAGGTGGTGTTCTTTAGGAATTACTAAGAATTATCTTCCAAAGTGATGGGTGAGAAATATTTCTTTGTAAGTTTGGAATTAATTTTGCTTCTAAATGGATTGACTTTCAAAGCTGGATATGCTTTTTCTTTGTTAGACTGTTAGATTATAACCTACCTACCCTCTGTCAGTTAATCCAAATAGAAGATACACCTGTTAGATTGCCTTTGATATCTGTTCAGTTCTCATATTTTTTCTTTAGCTCTAATGATAAAACATGAATTAAATTAATAGGTTTCCTGATATTAAGTCAGTTGGTCGTTCCTTATATCAATTCTACTGGTCAGAGTGATTGTTAATATCCTGTTGTTGTCTGATACTTACTTTATTTACATTACCTCTGACTCTGTTTATAAAGAGAGAGATTTATACTTTTTGCGCCATACTTATCAGATTTAAGTAATTGGAAACTTTCTATTTTCTCTTTCTTTTCCCTTTCCTCCTTCATGTATTTAGGTCTTCTTTATTTTTTTCAAAAAATTTCATAGTTTTCACAGCTTAAGTTTTATACTATGAGTGAGTGAGTGAGTGAAGTCACTCAGTTGTGTCTGACTTTTTGTGACCCCATGGACGGTAGCCTACCAGGCTCCTCGGTCCTTAGGATTTTCCAGGCAAGAGTACTGGAGTGGGTTGCCATTTCCTTCTCCACTTTGTTAAAATTTATTCACAGATTTTTTTTTCTTTTTAATGTTAATATACATTGAGTTGTTTTCTTAATTTCACTTAATTTTTCTTGTTATTCCACAGAAAAAAATAGGATTTTCATTAATTATTAATAATCTTGTTATCCTATAACCTTGCTGAACTCATTTATTAGTTCTATGATTCCTTTAGTGGATTACTTAGTATTTCCTTTGTAGAAGATCATGTCATCTGGAGGTAGAGGCAGTTTTATATCTTCCCTTAATCTGCTGTCATTTATTACATTTTCTTGCCTAATTTCCTGGGCTAGAGCCTTTAGGTGAGCAGTAGTGAAGGCAGACATACTTTTCTCACAGAGGGAAGGCGTTCAGTGTAGAGGGAAGAGGGAAGGTGTTTGGTCTTGGAGGGGAGAGGGAAGGCCTTCAGTCCTGGAGGGAAGAGGGAAGGCCTTCAGTCCTGGAGGGAAGAGGGAAGGCCTTCAGTCCTGGAGGGAAGAGGGAAGGCCTTCAGTCCTGGAGGGAAGAGGGAAGGTGTTCAGTCTTCAGTCCTAGAGGGAAGAGGGAAGGTGTTCAGTCCTGGAGGAAAGAGTGAAGGCCTTCAGTCCTGGAGGGAAGAGGGAAGAGGGAAAGCGTTCAGTCCTGTAGGGAAGAGGGAAGGCGTTCAGTCTTCAGTCCTGGAGGGAAGAGGGAAGGCGTTCAGTCTTTTTGTCGTTGAGTATGATGCTAACATGGCGTTTAGTATATTCTCTTTCTCATGTTGAGGAAATTCCTTGCTGTTCCTAGTTCGTTGAATGTTATTCCCATCAAGCAGTGCTGGATTTTGTCAGATACCTTCTTTGCATCTTGAGATTGACCTGGGGCCTTGTCCTTTACTCTGTTGGTATGATGTATTAACTGGTTTTGGGTGTTAAACCAACCCCGTATAGGATAAGTTCCACTTGTTCATGGTGTTTAATTTTATATTGCTGGATTTGCTAGGTTTTTTTTTTTTTTTAAGGATTTGTTTTGTCTGTATTCATAAGAAATATTGGTCTGTTGGTCTGCGGTATTTTGATGTCAGGAAAATATTGGTCTCATAAAATACATTGAGAAGTGTTCCCTCATACACACACACACACATATGTGTGTGTGTATATATATTTTAAGGTTAGTATTAATTCTTAAAATATTTGGTATGATTTACTAATGATGCCATCTGATTCGGGCTTTTCTTTATGAGAAATGTTTTGATTACCGATTCAGTCTCTTCACTTTTTATGGTTGATCCAGGGTTTTCTTTATGAGAAATGTTTGATTACTAATTCAGCCTCTTCACTTTTTATGGTTCTGTTAATAGTTTGTGCTTTGCATCAGTTTTGCTACTTTATGTCACCCATGTTGTTTAGTTTGTTAGCATGCAGTTATTGCCTTGTAATCCTTTTTATTTTGTAAACGTAGTTGTAGTTTTCCCTTTCTCATCCCTGATATTAGTAATATGAGTCTTCTGTCTTTATTTTTCTCTGTTAAACAACTGATGAACCAGTTGGTTCCATTTTCTTGCTGAGTGTACTGAGCATCCTCAGGATTGCAGTGGCTGATCTTTTTTTTTTTTAAACTGGGGTAGCAGGCTGATCTTTGATGATTTATTTTTCTTAAGTCTTAGGTGACCTGAGACTTTACCAGAAATTCCTTGAATCTGTGTTGCTACTTTCCCAGTTTTCTGGTTTGATGTGTGGGTTTGTTTTTTCTTTTAGTTTTTACCATCTTTATATACCCGTGGTCTTTTCAGTGCTAAATAGAGCTGGGGAACATCAAACACCTTGTCCCTTTTTTGCTGTCTTTTCTGTTTAAAGACTGTATGTTTTTATGTTTAGTAAAATTACCCATATAGACAAAATAGGGCCATAATTTATGATCTTAGATTTGATCAAAATGATTTAACCTCAGTCTGTACTGCGTATTTTCTCATATACTGCTATAGTGGTTTTCTTTTTTCTTGTATTTTCTGAGTGTATTATGTACCTAATGTATACATTACTGCAAATAAGAATGAAATAAATTTGACTCAAAAAAGTAAGCTGTTGCTACAACAGCTATATATAACAGAGTTTGGGAAGATAGAAACAGGGCCTCTTCTTGTCACAGTAGAGCTACTAGAAGATTCTAAACTTTTTGGAAGTTCCCTGGCTGTCCAGTGGTTAGGACTCTCCACTTTCACTGCTGGGGCCCAGGTTCACTCCCTGGTCGGGAAACTAAAATCCCACAAGCCATGTGCTGTGACAAAAAAATAAAACCCCAAAGCTTTTCAGAGTCCCTTTCCTAAAAGAGGATAGAGTAGTACATAGGGGATATACCAATTCATGACATATAACAGTGGATGCTAGCTAGCAGATGCCTTAGGTCTGGCAGTAGGACTTAATTTTCACTTTGAATGCTGATTGAGAAGGACTGGAAGGGTTCTGTGCTGCCAGAATTTGTTTTAGTGCTACAGGCCAGAGGCTAAAACGAGGCTCACGGCACTCATGAAAGGCAGCTGAGAAAAGCTTTTCCCAGCTGATGCCTAGAGCTCTCTGTGGCCCATTGTGAGAAGCTGCTGTCTCTAGGGAGGCTCTGTGGCCAAGAATTGAACCATTCCTCACATGGGCTTAGTGACTGAGTCTGTGATAACCTCTGTGTTGCTATGGGGCTGGAAACCCAAAGTGGGACCCAGGGAGTCAGACTGACTGGATAAGGAGGGGTGAGCACAGAAGGAGCGGGAAGGGTAATGCTTTCCTGAAAAGGAGCCTTTAAATGAAAATGATAAAAGAAGTGCTGAGAAGACAACCAATAAAAACAGAAATTGGGCTGTATCAATTTATTGATACAGGTGAAATTAAAATAATTAAAAGGGCAGTCTGAATAAGACTTTGAAAAACAAGTATCTTCAGTAAGGTAAATGAAGTAATAATAATTTTCTGAAAAAGAACAGAAAATTGTGGGCAGAAAAAAAAAAAAAAAGGCAGGCCCCAAAATGGGCTAGGTAGAGAAAAATAATTAGAAATGCAATTTTTTACTTGTATGTGTTTGTGTAACCCCCACCATCAAAAAATTAATTTTAATTATAGTTTCTTACACATCAAAATCATGATAGTATTTTGGTATATAGTATACAGTTTATGAAAGAAAATTATGTAGATGAGAATGTATATCAAAAGAGCTATTTATAGTATAATAGAATTTATCCTTAACATTTATTATTAATTTGTTTTAAAAATTTCTGCTGTATGTATTGGAGAAGACTTACTTGTATATAAGTACCAATAAATGATTAAAGTTTTGTGTGTTTATCTGCCCCATCAATTTCCATGCTGTCTTTTTCTGTCTATAGAAATGAGCAGCTCAGTGTTTAAGGCTTTGTGTTCTTTATCATGAATTGTTCTTATTGGTGTAGTCTTTAATGCTGAATTGCCAGACGTGCTGTGTGCTGGGGTGCCTGTTGCATACATCATTTGTCTGTTGACGAGCAAGTTGTTTAAAGTTGAATTTTGAGGTCCAGAACAGCTCAGCTCATCTCCCTGAACTTTTCCAGGAACACTGTCTCTGTGGGTGGAGTGGTGGTAGTGCAAGGCCACTAGAGTGTTGTGCGTGCTTGTGGGATGAGAACTTTGCAACATGCCCTTATGATTTGTTTTTCATCCTTTATTTTATGTTTATGCCTCTGCTCATTATGCCTGAATGAGACAGCTCCTAGCCGGGATGATAGCAGAGCCTGCTTTTCTCTCTGAGTATACTATCTTTGCTTTGGATTCCTCCAAGCAGCCTAAAACCCAGACTGAAAGTGTGGTGAGTCCTTCCACCGCTTTCTGCATTCCCTGTGTGGGGAAGCAGAGTAATTTGATCATTCTAGAAGCACATCTCATGTTGCTTGCCACTGACCACCTCTCAAAGCATCTTCAGTGCTGTGCTGCTAACCTTGCTCTAAAAAAATCACAGTGTAAACTGCTGAGTTTTGATGGCTGGTGTGTGTTGCTAGCTTTTTAACAGCAACAAAGTTTAACACTGTTTTCATTAATATAGCAAAGAATACTTTTACTTGGTATGAACTCTTAAGTTTTCCTCCCTAGGGAATGTTTGCTCATTAACTAAAAGAGGTAGGTATTGCTAGGAATCTCTGTTCAACTAATGGTAGGAGGCCAAGAATATTTTGAGATGTCTCACATTTTTAGGAATGAAAAAATCATTGCATATAAATCCATAATTAAGCAATATTGAGTAGGCAGGTGGAATCTACTGTAACAAGTTAGTTGCATCTTAGTTTGGGAGACTACCAGTTTTCGGTGTCTTAAACATTTGAAAGGAAAAAAATTACCTCTTTATCTTTCAGCTGACTGAATTCATACAATTTTGAATCTTGTGTATAATTCCACTTTGGAAAATTTGCTAAATTAATAAATTTAGCAAATTAAAAGTTAGAAGTTTGATTGCCAAATAAGGATAGCTTTTGGTGTTAGAATGAACACCAACTGAACTGGGATTGAGGTTTTTTTAAAATAATGAGTTGGTTTAATTTATTAAGCAGCTGGTGATGAAATTAGAACATTTCTGTACTTACTCCTGGGGCTTCCCACTTGGCTCAGTGATAAAGAATACGCCTGCCAATGCAGGAGATGCAAAAGACACAGGTTCGATCCCTGGGTTGGAAAGATCCTTGGAGGAAATGGCAACCCACTTCAGTATTCTTTCCTGGAAAATTTCACGGACAGAGGAGCCTGGCGGTCTGTAGTCCATGGGGTCTTAAAGAGTCAAACACAACTGAACGACTAAGCACGCACTCATACTTACTCATGCAGCCAGCAGAGACTTGGTCTGCATGTGGCCAGTAGCAGTCCTGTATTACCTTCCTTCTAAACTTGGTTTTAGAAAAGAAAGCAGCTGAGGGTTCTTGTGATGCCTTAGCTTGGCTCTCAGGAATAGAGGTCTCTTCTTGGTTCTGGGCTACCAGTTATACCTCATTGTTTTCAGTCCTGAGAGGGAGATAGGAGTCCCAGTTGAGATAACTTACCAACTTATTTTAAAAATATAAAATGATATTCCACTTCATCTTCATGTAGTAGTAATGGAGACTTGACAAAAAAAAAAAAAGAACTTCTTCTAGGTCCACTTCTGTAATATGTAAAAACAATTCAACCATGTTGAATACCTATCCTATCACAAAAAAATGCTAATAATTTTAAAATGAAGACTTTAGGACTATTTAAAATATGGTAGGTAGGCTGAAAGTCTGTGATAATCTTATTTAAATTTTGTTTGTTCAGATAATAACATTTCTCCTCACATAAAACCATGGTAAAACCTTACAGCAGTTAAAAATGATTGTTGAAAGATGTAACAAATCATAATTGAAGACAAATCTGTCAGGGAACCTGTGTGTACTTTTAAATTAAACGCACTTTAGAAACCTTTTCTTGTTATCTAAGAATTGCCTCCAGGAGACAGTGGTGGTGACTGTTGAGGACTGACTTGTGCTGAGCTAGTTCTTTGGGCTCCTGTCGGCCGGGAGGCATTCAGAATTCTTGCACTGAAAGAAGGGCTGCATAAGGGATTAAGAAGCAATCCCTGAGCCTCTACTATCTGTCAGGCAAATTGAAGGGTTCTTGCTCTCTGAACATTTGTAGTTTAGTATTGAGACAAAAATGTCAAAATACGCTTAACAATTCAAAAGAATTAAGGCGTTGTAGGACAAAATACAAGCATAGGAAATGTGCTAGTCCCGCAGGCCAGCCATAGGGGGCTTCACAAAATAAGAGGCATTTGAAAGTTGAAAGATGAGAATTTGCAGGGCAGAAATGAAGAAGGCATTATACGTAGTGACAGTATCTGTAATTTTTTTTCTAGAGATTCCTAACAAATTTTCATGGTAACATAGTTCAGTGTTTTCTTTAGTTGTCTTGCATTTATTCAAATATATAGTATTTTTTGTCGTTACTAACTCAGTCATGTCTGAGTCTGCGACCCCATGAACTAGGGCTTTCCAGACACCTCTGTCCATGGGATTCTCCAGGCAAGAATACTGGAGTGGGTAGCCAGTCTCTTCTCCAAGGGATCTTCCCAACCCAGGGTCGAACCTGGGTCTCCTGCGAAAATCTTGTGGAAAGATTCTTTACCATCTGAGCTACCAGGGAAGCCTGATATATGGTATAGCAAGTAAATTAAAATATAGGTACAGGAAAGAAAAGTTATAAAATATTATGCTGTTTGTTTGGTAGAGTGGTATTTCACACAGTTATAGAATAGCTGTTTTTGTGTGGATCACAATAATGTGCCAGGTTTTTTTACTACATAAAATAGAATGTCTTATGGAGCCCTCTTGTTTGCTTTCTCCATAATTTAAGAGTCAGTTGCTTTCCTTTTTTTCCCTTGATAAATACAATTAATTTAATTTTATTATATTTATTAAAGTTCTAGTCTTGAGTAAACATCTTTTTAATATTCTATACAACTGAATATGAAGTATACATAAAGCATTTTTATTGCACATAGACAATTACATTTCAGTTGCCTGGCAGAGAGACTTGCTGATGATCTCTGTGAAATATGTCTTTTATTTTGGAGTGTGTAGTGTAGGATATTTTTAGGGCTGGAAAGCATTAATTATAATGTTGTACAAATATATGCCATGTATCCAGCTTCTAATTCTTTGAGATGGCAGAGAAGAGGAAGATAAAAGTTAATTCCTATGTTCCCCTAACCATTGTCCTCTAAGTTTAAGGAGGTGTCTTGGACTGATAAAATTTGATAGCTCTTTTTATGTTAGAGGGACAAAGTATTTAAACTTTTATAAGGGAAAAATTCAAACATATAGCAAGAGTGGAAACAGCAATAAAAATTTGCTTAAGATTTCTTGTCCTTCCCCCAATATCCATTGTCCAGTGTCAGCAAATAATAACTCATGACTATCTTATACCCATCCCTTCACACCTCCCTGAATATTTAACCCCTCCCGCCCTCATCACACATGCAGATACCCCTCTTCCCCATCCCCATGGGATTATTTGAAGCAAATTTCAGAAATCTTAACCTGTTTTGTTATATATCTTTAAAAGATAAAGACTAAAGCTACATAGTCATAGTACATTTATCACAGCAAAAATTAATTATTTCATAGTGTCAAATACCTAATGAGAGTTCAAAAATTTGAGAACACTTTTGCAAAGTTGCATGCCTTCCCCACTTGTATTTAAGAATAAGAAGAGTCCTGTAGTTGACCTTTTCTTGGTTAGCCCTAGGGGTTGTAGGGGAATGTACTTTTTAAGTTACTGAAACATAGTGGCTAGTATTTGGTTGAATGCTTTTGTTTAAAACATGGATGTTACTTTATCATGAGTTGCTTCTATAGATTTAATTTTAATTAGTGTATTGTGAGTAGTGTAGAATTTTGAATCTCGAAGAATATCAAACCTTACGGAACTCACACAGGTTTGATGTAATAAGTAGAATGCTGTGTAACTTAGAATATTTGTCATACCAACAGAACAGAACAAAAAACTTTCATTTGTGGAAGAAATTATTTTTAATTTTAAGTTTTTATGAAAACTGTCCTACCAATTTCATTTAGACTGGTGGCTTTAAATGAATGAGGCATTTCCATTTCTTATTAAGAAGATATTTTTCAGAGCTTAGCCCGAATAACTTTAAATAGTATTTAATTGTAAGGAACAATTGACATTACTTCCTCTGGGTAGTTTTCTACTTGAATGAGTTTTGCTGATTGAATTCCTGATGTTAATTTTGTATTGAGGGAAAAAACTGGGGTGATTGTAATGGGGGGAGGCATGGGATTAGTTTGAAATAAATTTTGCTACATACTAATCCTTGCTATTTAGTTACAGATAAAATAGCAAAATGAACTTTCTAAAATACTTACCATACTAGTTTGCCTTGCATGAAAAAATTCTAATAAGTGAGCAATTACTAATTTTGTTTAATAGATAAGTGTGTCTAATAGGTTTTGGTACTTGGCCTTTGTTCTTAACAGTTTTAAAACTTCAGTTTTCTGATCCTCTCTTTACAGTGTTTCTTTGTTTTTCTTAGAATGTGTCTTTCCAAGCCACAAAATCTCCCGACAGTGTTAATGGAAGTGAACCCACAACTCCTCAGGTTTGTTTTAAATGTTATTTAAAAGAAAGAGCAAGTCATTTCAGTGTCAGTCAATCTATATATTATTAGCATTTGACTTTACAATGAAACAGTGATGTCCAAGCACGTGATACAGTATGTATGGTAAATCCAAGTTTGTTGATGGTTTTTTGGAAAAAGTTTAAAGTGAAAGTAATACATGTATGTGTGTGTGTATATATATATATATATATATATATATATATGCCAGTCTTGTAAGCTTATTATTGCTCATTTAAAAACCTAATGGCACCGAAGATGAAGCTTTGAAAAAAAGACTGACTTTATAGTTGTAAAAGATTAGGAGTACGTCATACTGAAAAATATGTTGAGTTACATATTCTAGAAGGGGGATGTGAAGAAAATGGCATTTCTTTTAAAGTTTGTTCTAATGCAGAATATCTTATTACTAGCGAATTAATTTTATCTTTGACTTTAAAAAGTTATTCGGAGAGTGGGACTCATGTAACCTTCTTTTGACTCCTTCCAAAAAAGAAAGAAATTCATTAAAAAAAATCTTAATGATAGCAGTGTCTGAGATGAATATTTATTACTTTTGGCTTTACTGACGATTATTCATCACTAACCTGGCTGTTCTCAACAGTGTCTAGTGTAGGGCAGTAACATCTGATTCTGTGGACCTGGAGCACGAACATAGGCAGTTTCTCAACAACCTGATTTATGAACTAAATCATGCAGACTAAACATTCTAAAGTATTGTCTAGCTTCCCAGACTCCCTGAACAGCTTACCTGTGAGCTGAGAACCTCATTCTTTTCAGGAGGCCAGTCAGATTCTGGGCCAAGTCCTTGTTGAAACATCCCCAATTAATCCCAAGTCCTTTACAAATACATAAATTTTTGCAAGTGCCTTGAGGGAGGGGTAAAACATTGGGAGGCATCAGTCTAAATGTTACTGGACAGATCCAGTGATCTTTAAGAAATATTAATCAGAAAATATTATTTAGAATGCTTCTATCATAGAATAGTCCAAACAGACTGAATATAATTATGAATGCAAAAACTAGAAAACAGCCAATGTTTTTATCAAACTCAGGAGAGACTTAAGTTTTGATTAAGATGAGGAATGAACTTGTGTGATATTCAGAAAGTTAGTTGTATTTATTGCATTTACTGTGTCTCAGGTGTTGCTAATCATTTTATGTATGTGATCTCATTTAATTCTTGTTATAATGAGACACCTCCACTCAGAGTCTGTTTGCTTTTATACAAATTTCTGACAGGTTGGTTGTTGGTTGCTGTTAGCAAATTAGGAACAGTGGATATCCCTGAAGCAGGTAGAATGCTTACTGTGATTGGGAGCAGGAAATCAGAGTTGACACCAAGGTAGAAGAGACGGTGAAAAGCAAGCCCAAGAGTTTATAAAGTGTAGCTGCTTGTGACCCCCTTACTACTGGGTAGATCATCCTCTGTAAATCAGTAGATTTTGGCACATAGTTTGTGACAGAGATGTATTACAAAGGGTTACTCACTGTCTTTATCTAAAAATGCTGAAAAGTGTAGTATACCCTTTTCAAAAAAATGTCTGTTATACTTAACAGTAGTTAACTCTTCACTTTAATTTGGTACACAAAATTCAGGTAATCAGTACATAACATTCAGCTAATCAGAATAACTCTTTATTCATAGATTGACATTTTACCTTAGACAGACTTAAAAAAACTCAGATATTTGAAAATAATTAGCGTATGCCACCATGTAATAGAGAAAAATATAGTTTGTAAAACAAGTATATATGAGCATTCATCCTTATCTGAGAAGCTGTGAAATAGTTTCATTAGATTATAGTTTTAGTGTTTTGGCAGTTTAGGATAACTATAGGATCTAGTATTACCCTCTTATTGTGTAGATGAGATATTAGGCATGAAACCTTAAATTACTTGCCCAGAGACCAGTGACTAGTTATTGATAGTGGGATTATCATAGATTGACAAAAGAATCAGTCTCCCCAGCTATAATTTTTTGCCATGCATTGCCTTATTTAAATTTATATGCTGTTAAAATGAGATGTGGAGAACAGACTAGTGGTTGCCAGAGGCGAGGAGGGTGGGGCTGTGGGGCCAAGGGATTGAGAGCTACAGACTTCCAGCTATAAAATAAATAAGTCATAGGGATGTGTAATGTACCGCACTGGAAATAGAGTCAGTAACAATGTAATAACTTTATTGCATAATCTGTAAAAATATCTAATCAATATGTTTCATGCCTGAAATGAACATATCATTGTAAGTCAACTAACCTTCAGTAAAAATAACAACAACAAAATAACAACTGAATTTCACTAAATTCAACAGAGCAAAACATAGGAATTTAAATGGCCATTCTCATATGCTGTTATTTTTTTTTAGGTTGTGGGGAAAAGTCTGGTTTTGACAATCATTAATTTTTAAAAAAAGAAAATTAAGTTTTGAAATTTTCGTTGCTGTTTTTGAATACTACTCAAATTGAAAGACTGCTTTAACTTTATTTTCAATAGTTATGAAAATTTCCAACATACAGAAAAGCTGAAAGAACTTTATAAAGTGAACACATGTGTACCTAACACCTCAGTTCTGTCACTGGTGCTTTACCATACTCTTTTTTCTAACCATATATTCATTCCTCTCCTTGTACCTCAGTCTATTTTAATTTTTTTTGTTGCCTTTCAAAGTTGTAGGCCACAGTACTAATGTTTTAGTGTGCATATCATTATCTAGAAATCAGTGTTTGCAATTTCTTTTTTGAAGTGAATTTTATATAAGATGAAATGTGCTAGCCTCAAATGTGCATTGACTGAGTTTTGACAGTTGTATGTGCCAAAGCCAGCCACAGTTATGGAAGGTTATCATCTCCCCAGAAAGTTCCCTTGTGGTGCTCCTCTCAGAGGCAACCTGGTTTAATTTTTTCCCACCATACGACAGATGAGTTTTGCTTATTTTAGATTTTCATGTAAGTGGCCTCATAGAGTATACACTGTTCTGTGGAAGGCTTCTTTCACCCAGCACAGTGTTTTTGGAATTTCATCCTTGATGTAGTTATCACTAGTTTGTTCCTATCTGTTGTTGTGTAGTATTTCTATATGAATATTCTGTAGGTATTCACTTACTGATGGACACCTGGGCTGTTTGCAGTTTTCTGTTATGAATAAAGCTTATGAACGTTATTGTAGAGTATTACTGATGTATATTAATGTTTTCCCATGATTTCTAGAATAAGATACACTATATAAAAAATGATATGTATCATTTTGATCAATCATTGAGTATTTCAAGTTTTCCCATTAGATCATCATTATCATATTGCCAGGTTAAGGTTCAGCTGAACAAATGTGTCCTAAGCACCTACTGTGGAAAGCACTGAGGCAAGACTACAGAAATAGAGAATATGGATCCTGTCCTGAAAGAGTATAGTTTGGGGTGAGGGTGTGTGTGCAGTGGATACAGTGTAGGAAAACATAGTTAGTGCTTCCTATACAAGACACTATTTTAAATGTTTTTGCCCATTTAATCCTCATAACAATCTACTAGAGTAATTTTGTTTTGTTTCTTAATAGATGAGGAAATTGAAACAGAGGTCTTAAAGTTAGTAAGTACTAAAGCTGGAATTCAAATCAGGAAGTCTGTTCTTAACCACTGTGCTGTATTATCTCTGTAGTTGTTTTAAGGCATAAATAGTAGTTGTTTTATTAGTGAGTAAGTAACTAATGGTGAGTCAGAAGGCAGTACCTGCTCCAGGAGTGGTCCTGGTAAAGTGCTTAGCCATTAAGAAAGGCAGTTTCTGATGGGAGAAATCCAGAAATTTGAGCTCACTTTTGAAGGATGTCTAAGTTTCCATATGCATGGAAACTTTGGGGGATAGTAAAGAGGGGGATGATCCCCTGGAGAAGAAAATGGTAACACACTCCAGTGTCCTTGCCTGGAAAATCTCATGGACAGAGGAGCCTGGTGGGCTGCAGTCCGTGGGGTCACAAAGAGTGGGACACAGCTGAGTGACTAACACACACACACATACACAGAGGCACACAGACAATGCATTTGCTCAGGAAATAGGAAGTTACGAATTAGAACTTAAGTAAAAAAAAAATCTAGATGCATTTTTAGATACATGTTATTAGGAAAAGTAGGTAAAAGTATCAGCTTATCTACCTGAAAGAATTGTTTTGTGAACTGGTTACTGGGACTAATGTATAATAAACACACTATTATCTTAAGGGTAAACTCTCAAAAAAAAAAAAAACAACAACAACTTAAGTTTCTGTTACGTGGAGGGGTGATTTTACAAAGAAATGGGTCTTGGGAAGTGGGAATCTTGAACATAAGTGAAAGATTTTGATCTTTCTATTAAGTGAGAGTTCAAATTAAGAACTAGAATGAAATGAACCCAAATTATATTTTAGGAAGAAATTCTAAAAATCCTAGTGACTGTGTGACACAGTGGCAGATTGGTAGGTAAGAGGTTTGAGGCAGGAGAACAGAAGGCTGCTACAGATACCCAGCTGGTAGAGGATAAAGGTCTGAACAACAACACTGTTGGGGAAATAGGAAGGAGGGGTGAAAACGGGGTCAAGCGGGTGAGACAGAAAGGTGTTAAAAAGTACCTCTGTGTTCATTTATTTTTACTTATACATTTCTCCTTGTCTAATCCCCATCAGCTTTTTAAACAATGAGTTACAAATCGCTAAATGTCTTTGGTGCCAGAAACCTAGAGGTCCTTTTCCCTTTGACTTCTTGTCCTGCCCTCCGTTTTCCCTCTCATTCTCATCACTGCCTTTCACCCTCACAGTTCCACGTTTGGCCTCCAGGAAATACATCTCCATTCTCAACAAAAGACACATTCCTTTTTATCAGGAAAATAATATTTCTTCTAGAAGGTTCCATTGTGGTTTTTGGCTGCACTGTGTAGCTTGTGGGATCTTAGTTCTCTGACCAGGGACTGAACCCAGGCTCCCACAGTGAAAGTGTGGAGTCCGAGCCATTGGACTCCAGAAAACTCCAGGAAGGTCCCATCCTTTAGAGTCCCACTCAGTAGTGTCCTTACTGGCTGAGCTTTGGCACACAGCCCACTTGTGGCTGAACCAGAGTCTGGGAAAAGCTAATTTTATTACTTTAAATTTATATTTTTAATAATTTTGTTCTTTTATTTGTAGCTAGGTCTTTGTGGCTGTGTGGGCTTTGCTCCAGTTGTGGTGAGCGGGGGCTACCCTCTAGTTGTGGTGTGCGGCTTCTCGTTGCCATGCCGTCTCCTGTTGCATAGCACAGGCTCTAGGGCACCCAAGCTCAGTAGTTGCAGCTCCCAGACTCCAGAGTACAGGCTTAATAGGGGCACAGCTTAGGTGCTTGGAGGCATGTGGATCCTCCTGGATCAGGGAATGAACCAGTGTCTCCTGCATTGGCAGGTGGATTCTTTTATCACTGAACCACCAGGGAAGCCCAGAGCTAATTTTAAAAATCCTTTAATTGAAATGTAATGTATCACACTGTAATATCTACATACAGAAAAGTATCATGTATTCCATATACAGTTTTCTGAATTTTCACAAACCAAACACAGCTTTCTAACCAGCACCCCAAATCAAGAAACAGAAATTACCAGCTTCCCAGACACCATTGTGTTCCTTTCTGCTCTCCTCTCACACTAGGAGTGGGAGTAACTCCTGTTGTGGCTTCTAACACTGTAGATTAATTTTGCCTGTTTCTGAGTTTATGTAAATAGAATCAGAAGTGGATATTCTTTTGTGTCTGGCTTCTTTTGTTTAATGCTGTTAGTGTTAGATTCATGTATATTCTTATTTGTGGCTATTAATCTTTAATTCTTGTTGCTGTCTAGTATTCTGTTACTGGTCAGACAACAGTTGATTTTTCCCGTCTGTTATTGATGAGCATCAGCAGTAGTTTCAGGTTTGGCACTGTTTTGAACACTGCTGCTACAAGATTCTAGTGCATGTCTTTGTTGAACATAATTATACATTTATACCGGATATATTGTGAAGTGAAAGTTGCTCAGCATGTCCGATTCTTTATGACCCCATGGACTGACTATACAGTCCATGGAATTCTCCAGGCCAGACTGCTGGAGTGGGTAGCCTTTCCCTTCTGCAGGGGATCTTCCCAACCAAGGGATTGAACCCAGGCCTCGCGCATTGCAGGCGGATTCTTTACTAGCTGAGCCACAAGGAAAGCCCAAGAATACTGGAGTGGGTAGCCTGTCCCTTCCCCAGTGGATCAAACTGCTGGTCCACAGAGTACACATGTGTTTAGTTTTAATGTTAATAAATGCTAGTAGTTTTCCAAAATGGATGGCTTTATATTGTCAAAAATACTTGGAGTTTTCCATAGTTGTAATTTTAGCCGTCCTAGTGGATATGTGGTAGTGTCTCATTGTGGTTTTAGTTCGTATTTGAGAAGGTGATTGTTAACCTGGCTGTACTTTAGCCTGAACGAAACTGGCGTCTGGTGGAAAGGAGGAAGGGAGGATTAGATATCGATTGATAGATAGTGCTGGATATCTGGTGATGACAGCTCAAGCCAGTCATGGCGCGAAGTGCTTCACATGTACTTATGTAGTACTCCTCATGGGCGCCCTGGGAGGTGAGTGCTGTTTTCCCCAGTTTACTTATGGAGAAACAGGCATAGAGGGGCAGTGTAACTTGCCTAAGGTCATATTGAGCCTGTGATCTAAGCTGCTGCATCATAGAGCCAGAAGAGTCTGCCACATAAGCTTGAGTGTGGTTCTTAAGTGAAAGTTTGTCTTTTAGTCTTCTGTCTCTAATACTGATAATGATAATCAATGTTTATTGCATATTTGCTACATTATAAGCAATTTGCATGTACATGTTAACTCATTCAGTCCTTGTGGCATCCTTATGAGGTGGGTAGTATTATTATTACCATCATTATTATTTTTGTCATCCCTGTTTTAGAGAGGTGGAAAAAAGACTCGTGAGGTTAAGTAGCTTGACTCATGTCTTGGACATTGATTGTGGCGGAACCAGGCTTTAAACTTAGGCAGCTTTGCTCGGCAGCCCAACAGGCTGAACCATGACACTCAGTCACCTTCCTCCCAAGCAGAGTAGATGTGGCAGTTACCCAGCTTACACGCTTCTGCACATAATGTCTTTGACATTGTTCATTAGTCCCGGCTCACCTAAAATAACAGTTATTTCTAGTGCTAGTCAAATTTCTCACTTGTTTGTCCTAAGGCAGTTTACAAGGAGATTGTCTATAGGAGCTGAAAAGCACTTTTTGTGTGGGTCACAAGTGGCTGGTAATGGAGTAGGCATAAAGTGGGTCTTCAGGGTTTTGAGCATGAGGGTCCCTCCTCTCCCTTAAGACTGTCCCCACCCTGTCCCAGAACAGAGGTAAAATTTGCACATTATAAAAGAATAAATTGCAAAGTGCATGAAAATAGAAAAATGAAAGTAAAAATCACCTAAAATCTTACCACTCAGACCACTCACTGTTACTGTTGTACTAATGAGAATGAGTTTCTAGGAAACACCATAAGTATTGACTACTGTCATGTGAACGAAATAATGCTGCTTTAAATAATACAAGTTATTGAGTTACAGTATTTTCCATGGCTGTTTTACAAAATAATGCATTATCATTAATATTAATATGCTAATTAAGAGAATAGCTCTTGCTGATCACTGTTTCTGACATGAGACTTACTGGTCCACGCACAGGAGCTTGAGCTCAGACTCTCACTGCCCCTCATGATTTTGTAACGCTCACGTTTATTCCCCGTAGGCAATGGTAAGTAGAGCAGAGCCGAACGTCACCAGTCAGCTCTGCCTTGTGTTCTCTTACTGAGCAAAAGGGGTTCACTCTGCGTGACCTACCCTCTGCCTGAGAAGAGTGTTAAGGACTCTGCGCCTCCAGGCAGATTCCAGGTTCAGCTACACACTTCACGCCTCCCCAATTGAGGTCCTGGGTGTACACTGTGGTATTGTTGGCCCCTGCCTCCAAGGATCTTAGTTTAGTGGATGAATCTCACAGCACGCAGGTGAGGTCTGCTGGGAAGGCATGGCTTCCTTCTTTTTTACAGACGGGCAAACCGAAGGGAAGTGACTTAGTGAAGGTTATTCCACTGCTCAGTGACAGACCTGGGACCTACACCCCAGTCTTCTGACTCAAGGTCCAGAGCCTTTTCAGAAGTAACCGGGCGTCTCTCATTTTTTAGCAAACACTGTATTGTGTAAAATGTCAGAAATGAAATTAACTGTGCTAGAGCTTTTCACAGGTTCTTGCTGGTGATTAGGGAATAATAGAAGTCTAAAGGTGTGTTTTAACCCCCATGTTTTGTTGTGTTTTGGTTGTAGTCAAGTGACATGCAGTCTTTTGCACAGAAGCTCCAACTCCGAGTGCCGTCTGTGGAGTCTTTGTTTCGGAGTCCAGTAAAGGAATCTCTAGTCCGATCTTCCTCTAAAGAGTCTTTGGTACGCACGTCTTCTAGAGAATCCCTGAATCGGTCGACCTGGACTCTTCTGCTGCCTTCTTTGATCCACCCTCTGATATGGAGAGTGAGACTGAAGACTCACTTGGGAATTTAGACAGTCTCAGCAAAGAGCAGTTGATCCAGTGGTTGCGGAGGACGGAACGAAGGTTGAATGGCTACAAAGGGAAATGTTGTGAGGTAGGGGCATGACTTTTTTTTTGCTAGTATGAATATTTCCTCCTCGTGTTCTCTAATTCATGTTACGGCCTGGTCTTTATGCCTGTCATTGGCTGAACCGTTGATTCCCTAGCTCCACTGGATCCTGGTGGTAAGTAGTGTGTGGCAGTATCTAACTAAAAACCTTCACTGGTGCTGAGGCCCTTTGGCCAGGACTCTTAGTAAAATTTTGGAGCAAATTGTTGTCTGTAGGCTTCTGATTCTCACATTGCTTTCTCCACCCTCCCTCTGCTTCTCATTCAGTTAGTGTGAGGTGGGGCCCAAGAACTTCTATTTCTATTAATAGCAGGCTCCAGGTGATGCTTTTGTTTGTGAGACTGATCTGTGACCATAGTTTGAGTAGTCTTTAGGCAATGGGCTATAATCGCATTTTATGAATTAGGTATGTGAGGTATGTGTCTAGGTGAAATCAAATGTAATTTGGTATTTTTATAGTCCAGTTAGATTTTATTTTTTAGAAATATATTACCTATATTATTTAGTTTCAACTGCATATGCATCTAATTAACTTGAATTGTCTATTAAAGGGTTCCTTTGACTTATTTTTTGACTATCATAATGAGATATTTTAGCAGAGTTTAGAACAATTAACTGCATTTATGTAGGAATGACTGATGTTATTAGTGACTTTTTCTTTATTTTAGCTTGTTACAGCTTATCAAACTCTTCATAGAGAGAAGGAAAAGCTACAAGTAAGTGATTTATTGATTATTTGTATTGATTCATATGTAATTTTAAAATTAGAAAGGATCTTGTAATAATACATATGTAGTGACCACTGTGTAGCCATCACCATGGTCAAGAAGTAGAATGTTGCTGGCCATCCAAAAGCTCCTCTGTGCTTCCCAGCCCATTCACAGTGCCTTCCTTTTCTCCAAAAGTAACTGCTATCCTATGTATTTCCTTGTATTTCTTTTAAGGTTTTATCACCTAAGTGAACACCTTGAGATGCTATAGTCTTGCCTATGTAAAAAATTTTTTGATGTATCTTTTAAGTCTCTCTAAATCCTGTCTCTTATACACATCTAGATGTGTATAAGAGACAGTTTAATAATTGTTCATATGACCAAAGTATTTAACCTATTTTACTATTAGGGATTTTGATGAAGAAAATGAGAGAAATCTCAAATGTTTTTGCCTCTGGTAGGGATGGGCTTCCTCAAGTAAGGAGTATATAAGAAGTTTGGATTTAACTTGATTGCCTCTCTCAAGTATGTTTCCTGGTGGGTCAGTCTGTAGGCTCCATCTTTGTTTTACTGGTAGATAAATATACAACTTGAAGGAGATGTAAACCCCCTCCAGTATTCTTGCCTGGAAAATCCCATGGACAGAGGAGCCTGGTAGGCTACAGTCCATGGGATCGCCAAGAGTCGGACACGACTGAGCGACTTCACTTTTACTTTCAAATACCTGAAGACATCTGTTTCTTATCCTTATATCAGGGTCTAAAAATAAGCATCCTCTCTTCTGTTTCCTGAGGTTGCTGCTTATAAAGTGTATGGAGAGTAGAATGTATAGTTCTCCTGGTAACTTGCTTCTGCCCTTCTCTGTCATCCTGTTCATGGCCAGAAATTTCCCAGCAGGCGTCCCAGTTGATAATTCACGTGTCAGAACTAAGGGGAACTATCACTCCAGTTCAGATGGTGCTATTATTTATAAAATGCAGATAGTCTTCATTCTTACTGTAGAAGTTATTTAAAACAGTTTAATGTCTTGCCGCATTTAGAGACATTAATTGTATAACCAAAAAGTTATTTGTGAGTGAGTTTTGGTAAACTTTATTTCCCCATGTATATTATTTTAAAATATTTAATCTACCATTAATAATAGTCTGCTTTGAGTACAACATTAAATTACATGACTTTGGTTTGGAATATAATCAGTTGAGAATAGTAACATCAGTAATTTGTTGCTGATTTCACTATTCTAATTGTTCCTAACATGTGTGAAAATTAGATTATTACACATAAAGTTTTTAATTTGATAATTTGTTAAACATATGGCCTATAGAAGTGAGGGGATAGTTCTGATTTAATCCATTGTATTATTAATATTCCATAAACTCATTCTCAAAAGGTCATCTTATTCCTAAGTTCTATGAGTACCTTGCTTGTGCTTCTTTGATTTGTCTGTTTTTTTTTTGTTTGTTTCTAGATGTACATAAATCTACCACTAAGTGGCAGGAGAGAGTTGTGATTGCATAGTTGCAGAAATAAAGGGTGTTGGAAGTAAAATTCAGTAATTTGTGATCTTTTTAACTTGATTTTCATTACTATGTCATGAGATTGTTTGAACCAGCTTTTTTATTTTTTTCCTTTTAAAGGGTATATTAAGTCAGAGTCAGGATAAAGCACTTCGGAGGATTGGAGAGTTAAGAGAGGTAAGTTGAGAATAGTACTTTGAGAATAATTTCTAAATTTCTAATATTTATCAGGACTGTTTTATGTATTGGGATAGTTTCATATGTACTCCTGCTGTTGCTAAGTCACTTCAGTCGTGTCCGACTCTGTGTGACCCCATAGACAGCAGCCCCCCAGGCTCCCCCATCCCTGGGATTCTCCAGGCAAGAACACCGGAGTGGGTTGCCGTTTCCTTCTCCAATGCATGAAAGTGAAAAGTGAAAGTGAAGTCACTCAGTTGTGTCTGACTCTTGGCGACCCCATTGACTGCAGCCTACCAGGCTCCTCCATCCATGAGATTTTCCAGGCAAGAGTACTGGAGTGGGGTGCCATTGCCTTCTCCATCATATGTACCCCATTATAATGAAAACTAGCCAGATCAGCCTACAAGACCAGGGGTCAGTTCTTTTAGTTTTTATTTGTGTGGTTTCCCTAAGATACATGTTGGTGAAATTACAAGCAGACGTTATTTTATTGTACTTTACTGTGCTTCAAGATCTTGCATTTTTACAGATTGAAGATTTGTGGCAACCCTGTGTTATCAGATGATGGTATCTTTTAGCAATAAAATATTTTTTGAATTAAAGTATGTGCTTTTTTAATGCTATTGCACACTAAATAGTTATTTAGTGTAAATAGTGTAAACATGACTTTTACATGCTCTGGGAAACCAAAAGTATTGTTTTATTGCAATACTTTATTGTGTTGGTCTGAGATGAATCCATTATATCTCCAAGATGTTCCTATAAAGACTTAAAAATGGCTTATTTAACAATAGAGTATAATTTGCCTGCATAGATAGTCAGTGACAACTTCCAAGGCTAACCTGTCTCTTAGGTAGTTCAGGCTTCTTTTTTTTTCCTAATCAACCTTTTTACCTTTTTGGTGAAGTAAAACAGAAATTATGTTTCTTGTAATTTGGAGGGAAGGGTGTAATTTTTACAGTAAACTATCAAATCCAGGCAAATATTTATCATTTAGAGTCATGCTTTGCTAATTGCTGTTTCTGGTCCTACCTTAAGAAGATTGGAAAATATTGGCTTAAATTGGTTAGAGAACAGCATTTTAGGTCTCTGCTATATCATTTATCATAATCATTTTACCATCTTTTAATCATAAACTATAACAGGTGTAGAAAATCATGACAAAAATATAGCTTCCACATATGTAGTGACCACTGTGTAGCCATCACCATGGTCAAGAAGTAGAATGTTGCTGGCCATCCAAAAGCTCCTCTGTGCTTCCCAGCCCATTCACAGTGCCTTCCTTTTCTCCAAAAGTAACTGCTATCCTATGTATTTCCTTGTATTTCTTTTAAGGTTTTATCACCTAAGTGAACACCTTGAGATGCTATAGTCTTGCCTATGTAAAAAATTTTTTGATGTATCTTTTAAGTCTCTCTAAATCTACTTGTCTTCTTCATCCCTTTCTTTTCCTTACATTTCATCTGTGGAAGAACCTGATGATAATTGAGAAGATCCAAAATTGCTCATTTGCCTTAATCCCAACATTATAACAGATCATGAACCCCTTATTGCCAAATTCAGACTTAAATTGAAGAAAGTAGGGAAAACCACTAGACCATTCAGGTATGACCTAAATCAAATCCCTTATAGTTATACAGTGGAAGTGACAAATAGATTCACAGGTTTAGATCTGATAGAGTGCCTGATGAATTATGGATGGAGGTTTGTGGCATTGTACAGGAGGCAGTGATTAAGATCATCCCCAAGAAAAAGAAATGCAAAACAGCAAAATGGTTGTCTGAGTAGTCCTTACGAATAGTTGAGAAGAAAAGTGAAAGGCAAAGGAGAAAAGGAAAGATATACCCATTTGAATGCAGAGTTCCACAGAATAATAAGGAGAGACAAGAAAGCCTTCCTCCATGATCAATGCAAAGAAAAAGAGGAAGGCAATAGAATGGGAAAGACTAGAGATCTCTTTGAGAAAATTAGATATACCAAGGGAATATTTCATGCAAAGATGAGCACAATAAAGGACAGAAATGATATGGGCCTAACAGAAGTAGAACATATTAAGAAGAGGTGACAAAAATACATGTAAGAACTATACAAAAAAGATCTTCATGCCCCAGATAACCATGATGGTGTGATCATTCACCTAGAGCCAGACATCCTGGAATGCACAGTCAAGAGGGCCTTAGGAAGCATCAGTACGAAAAAACTAGTGAAGGTGATGGAATTGCAGTTGAGCTACTTCAAATCCTAAAAGATGATGCTGTGAAAGTGCTGCACTCAATATGCCAGCAAATCTGGAAAACTCAGCTGTGGCCACATGACTGGAAAAGGTCCGTTTTCATTCCAGTGCCAAAGAATGTTCAAACTACTGCACAGTTGCACTTATCTCACATGCTAGCAAAGTAGTGCTCAAAATTCTCTAAGCAAGGGTTCAACAACAGTATGTGGACCATGAAATTCCAGATGTTAAAGCTGGATTTAGAAAAGGCAGAGGAACCAGAGATCAAATTGCCAACATCCACTGGGTCATCAAAAAAGCAAAGAAATTCCAGAAAAACATCTATTTTTTGCTTTATTGACTACACCAAAGCCTTTGACTGTGTGGATCACAACAAACTGTGGAAAATTCTTCAAGAGATGGGAATACCAGATCTCCTGACCTACCTCCTGAGAAATCTGTATATAGGTCAAGAAGCAACAGTTAGAACTGGACATGGAGCAACAGACTGGTTCCAAATTGAGAAAGGAGTACATCAAGGCTGTATATTGTCACCCTGCTTATTTAACTTATATGCAGAGTATATCATATGAAATGCTGGCCTGGATGAATCACAAGCTGGAATCAAGATTGCTGGGAGAAATATCAATAACCTCAGATACGCAGATGACACTACCCTTATGGCAGAAAGCAAAGAAGAACTAAAGAGCCTCTTGATGAAAGTGAAAGAGGAGAGTGAAAAAGTTGGCTTAAAACTCAACAGTCAGAAAACTAAGATCATGGCATCTGGTGGAAACAGTGACAGACTTTATTTTGGGGGGCTCCAAAATCACTGTGGATGGTGACTGCAGCCATGAAATTAAAAGCTGCTTGCTCCTTGGAAGAAAAGTTATGACCAACCTAGACAGCATATTCACAAGCAGAGACATTACTTTGCCAACAAAGGTCTGTCTCGTCAAAACTATGGTTTTTCCAGTGGTCATGTGTGGATGTGAGGATTGGATTATAAAAAGTCTGAGCACTGAAGAATTGATGCTTTTGAACTGTGGTGTTGAAGAAGACTCTTGAGAGTCCCCTGGACTGCAGGGAGATCCAACCAGTCCATCCTAAAGGAAATCAGTCCTGAATATTCATTGGATGGACTGATGCTGAAGCTCCAATACTTTGGCTACTTGATGCAAAGAACCAACTCATTGGTAAAGACCCTGATGCTGGGAAAGATTGAAGGCAGGAGGAGAAGGAGACGACAGAGGATGAGACGGTTGGATGGCATCACTGATGCGATGGACTCCAGGAGTTGTGGATGGACACAGAAGCCTGACACGCTGCAGTCCATGGGGTTGCAAAAAGTTGGACATGACTGAACGACTGAACTGAATACTGTCATCATCAATTATGATTACTGAAATTAGTTAAATGCAATTTTATATGCTATTGCAATCCTTCCAACATTTAAAAAATCCTTTTCCATATATATGCTGTTAGATCATAAAGCATAATATATATATTCTTTTTTTTAACTCTTGCACTGTATTTGTTTTACAAGTATAGTTAATTGTTTACCAGAAAGAAAAGATGCCCAGCTGTTATACTCGCCCGTCCTCCAGCCTCTCCACTGCATGGCCCCTGACCCCTGCGCATGGTTTTCTGAATATTAACACTTCTGTGACATGTCTTAGAGGTCAGACTAGAAGAGTCTTGGAGTCTTGGGCTGAGTAGGAGTTCAAGTTTTGTTCTTCTCAGTCACTTTCTATTATTACTAGAAAAGAGGGTACATTTAGCACTTTGTTGAGGGACAAATAATATGGCACTTTAACCCAAAAGGTTTTTCTTAGTTAAAAGTATTTGATACATTCTACTCATCAGAATACTTGGGGAAATAATCAAAAAAACCTTATAAAACTTATGCATAAAAATGTTAATTCCAGGTTGTGCCCGAATTTGCAAACAGTCCAAACGGCCCAACAATAGGACAATTATTGAATTGGTTGTTATGTTTAGTAATGGTACCGAGCCATTTATTATTGTGCTAAAAAGTTCACATAGTGTAGCTTTACATCAAAGATAAGTTTCGTAGATACCAAAATATAAGGATGGATAAGACAAAGTCTTTGACCAAATGAAGCTCATTTTCTAGTGGGTAAGACACAGACACGCATACATATATGCTTACATATATAACACACTGTTAGGTAGTAAACAGTTCTACTGGGGAAATAAAGTAGCATAAAGGATTGAAGGTTGAGTGAGGCCTTCAGAGGGTGGTCACACACTGGTTACTCTCTGAAGAATTCATTATAGGGAGATAAGGAAGTGAGAGCCCATTAGCAGATCTCACAGCTGTAGTAGTGGTGGGAGTGGTGGCAGGGATAGAAGTGGTGGGAAATGGTCAGACTTGCTATTGCTTTGAGAGTTTGCTGATGATTAGAAATGGGGGAAAAGAGAGGAATCAAGATTGAACCCAACACTTTTGGCTTGGGTGACAGTGAATTGTGGCATTATTTGTTGAGTTAGGGGATAGTGGAGAGGAGATTTATTGGGAGAGAAATCAGGCTTGAGTCTGGAAGTAGTGTCATATGGAAGAAGGATTAGGGTTGTTCTTAGTGACCCTAACGATCTAATTAGAAGAACTTCCTGAAAGTGGAAAGGAACTCCTGGTGCTGGGTCCGGTTCTGGAGCTCGTGGGACCCTGTTATGGTGGAGGTGTACAACTGGCTAGCCACCCTGTAGGCTGTAGTCAGGATGTAAGTAGACAGTTACTTTATAACTATGGTCTCTATTATTTGTGAAGTTTTTAGTGGTAGAATAAGGTATCTCTATAAGGAAGGAGCAGGGGACATGATTAAAAATTGTTTCCATTGTATGCAAGGACTTCTTGAGATGAGACGAAAACATTCAGAACCTGAAAACTCATATTAATATAAATCACAGAAGTTTTTGTGGGCTGGTATCTAGTATGGTAGAAAGTAGAAAATTATTTGAAAGAAATGAATTTTAAAGAAAGTAAAGGACTGCATTGCTATTAAGGAGATGCACAGCTGTTCCATACTAAAGATTTGTCTTATGCAGGTTCATGGGGGACAGTGGCTTTCCAGACTTTGGGATTTATGGATCATTTCCTTCCAGAAATGGGGGACAAGAGACTTGTCATAGGGCTACTTTTATTTTTTTCAAGTGAGGACTTGAGAATGAGGAACTAGGTTCTTTTATTGTCATTATTTCATGAAAGAAATTTTTTTAAAAATAACAATTAGGAAGGACATAGTCTCAGGATAAGGTATGTTGTTTAGATGAAAGATCTTTAGATCTAAGAAAAACCTGTCTTGATCTTAAGACCAGCATTTGGAGACTCCGTCTGTGGGGGAAGGCTAAGCCAGTAGTGAGAGGAGCAGTCCCTGTGCTGGGAGACCTTGAGGCTGTGTGGGTGTTGGGAAGAGAGGACAGTTGGTACCTCAGCGTTTTGAGAATTGGTAAATTTGAAACAATTTAAGAAGAGGGTGCTGCTTATGAGTCCTTGAAAATACTGTTTGAAGAAAAGTTTCTAGTGTTGTGTGAGGGATGGATTAAATCAGATGGAAATTTGAGTTAAGAATTCTCTCTTGAAGGCCTACTGAAGGAAATTAATCTTCAAAATTATTAGAGATTGAGATTATGGTTATGAATGGGGAAAAAGGACCTAAACATTGTGGAGAAAGTAATGAAAGAATTTGGTTATATGCAGAGATCAGCAAAGATAAATAAAATATGACTTTGACTATTTTGAGCTTAGAGAATGAGAAAAGTACAAATCTCAGAAAAAGAGAGGGGTTTGGATGGAATATCCACTGTGTTCCAGGTGTTAATCTCCAGCATGGTAATGGAGCAGGTGTCAGGGAGAAGCCCTGAGGACTTGAAACTGAGCCCAGAGGGCTAGCTGCCGATAGAATCAATGAAGGACATGGTGGAAACTCTAAAAGACAGGAGGAGCTCTACACCTGCAGAAAGCAGGTACCTCACTTGAGGAAGTAATTATTAGAGACTGAGTGGAGAGGTAAAGACCATTGGGTTTAGTTAGGAATGCTTTTATTAATAACCTGAGGAAAGCAGCATTTTAAGTCATGTCAGGAACTTGAAATATCACTGTTTGGTAGTCCAGTAGGTCAGCCTGTTCATTTGAGGAAGCTTCTGATTTTGGCAGTTGATCACTCTCATGTATTGGAAAAAGGAAAGCTCTATTGATTATCTGTTTACTTACTGTATAACAGTTCAGTGAACTTAAGATAGCGTAGGCAGAAAAATATCTTAAAGTACGATAAAGTTTTACCTTTATCTTAAGTAACATTTTTTAAATCTTTTCTACAGAATTTTTAATTCAGCAGTGATTAAGGTCTAAAAGTATGTTTTCTCTTCTTGGATCTTTATACTCTTTAAAGAACAGAATTATTTGTTGAGGTAAATACTACTGTTTTAAATGCTAATTATTCTCTAATTATTGTTTACAGTCTGGGTTCATCAGTTTTTAAGTTTTGAAAACTTCAGGTTCATATTTTTTGTTTTATACTGAAAACTGCCTGTGAATCCTTTATGTTTTAGGAGCTTCAGATGGACCAACAAGCAAAAAAACATCTTCAGGAGGAGTTTGATGCATCTTTAGAGGAAAAAGATCAGTATATCAGTGTTCTCCAGACTCAGGTAAAAAAAAAAGTGTGGAATTTTTGGATAAAGGAAAATTGATGGGATATCTGATAGGTTCTGGATTTTTTTTTTAAAGCCCTATTTTTAAAACTCTGCTTTTCAGCTCAGTTAGTTTTAAGGATAATTTTTGATTTGTTGTGTCTTCTGGCTAAGATATCACTGAAAATAGCAAATACCAAAATTGTTTGCATTGGGAGTAAATTTTTTACTTTTATTTTTTTTTCCCTCCATTATAGCCAAAATGATACCTTTTACTCTATCCCTTCTCTGTTTTAAAGAAAGTACTATTGCCATAATTTTTTCCCCCTAATGAAAACCTTTTTGTTTTTAGGTTTCTTTGCTGAAGCAACGGTTACGAAATGGCCCAATGAATGCTGATCTACCAAAACCACTCCCTCAGATGGAACCAGAGGCTGAAGGCATCACTAAAGAGAACACAGACAGTGATGCAGAGCCAGTAGGTAAGCTTCAGCTTGTCAGGAGATTAAGTTAAAAACTAGAGGAGGATGTTGAGCCATTCTAGGGCAGGAACTAATAGACATGGACTGAGGTAGAAGTAAAATGCCCCTGACCCTCATATTTCTAGAAAGATGCATTAAAAAACAAAATTTGACTGAGTCCATTTGGAAGATCTTATTGGCACACTTCAGTGATTCATGAATTGGGCAGCATCTCCTCTAGCAGATTCAAAAGAGCTCCTGGGAGCGGTACAAAATGAAGGAATGAAAGACTTTTATAGATAGAAGAGAGTGGGACAAGGAAGTTAGAGTAACGAAGAGTGAATTGATTGTGACAAGGTCCCTTTCCTTTGGAGGAGGCAGCGGTCTATCCGGCATGTGACCTCTCTAGTGTTGACCAGGTGATTCCTGCTGAACTGGCTTAAGATTCCATTTCTGGGAGAGGTCAAAACTGGACCTGTTGTCTTGTTTTTAACAGATGCAAGAGTTTTGATGGTTTTTGGGGCTTTTTGTTTGTTGTTATTTGGGAGAAAGTAAGTAATTGTTTTATTACTTGAAAGTCTATGAGTAGCATACATTTGCACTGTCATTGAAATTAATTACATTATACTATTTTATTGAGAGTAGTAGCTAGACTTCATATAAAAGATCAGGTCTACTCAAGATTAAGGAATATGCTCTTTGTCATTATTTGTCTCTTTTTGTTTTTAAGTAATACTGCTTACATATTTCTACTTTAAAAGATCCTAGTATTTGCCCTATTACTTGCTTTCTAACTGAAAAGAAAGAATAAATTCTGTTTTTAAATCCAATTATAGTCCACCCTAGTCTTAGAGACTTTGAGGTATCTATTCAGTAAAATTCCCAGTTTTTGTTTACTAGCTTCCTTGCAAAGAAATTGATAAACTTTTGGTCCAGCCAGCAGCAGAGCAAAGAGCTGAACAGCCATCTATCTGAGCAACCAGCCTGTAAGGGCTCTTGAAATACTCCCTGGCCTGTTTCATTAATGTAAGGAGGTGGAGAAAGCTTACTTGCCAGGACTCCTCTCTGGACGAGATGAAAATACTTTGGAAGGAATACTTTACAGATCATTTTGGGATAGGCACTGAGACACAGAGGGCACTGGCAAAGAGTGAAAGATGGCTGTGAAACTGTCTTTTAAGGAGGGTGGATTCAGTTAACATTAGTTAACCCTTGAGTGCTGTGTGTCATTTGGGCTGGGGTGGAACCACAGAAGAGGTGAATGTACTACTCAGCTCCTTCAGTTACAGATCACACAAATAGCAGCAAGGTAGAAGTTGGGAAGGGTGCCCCTCTCTTCTCTGAGTGGCTCAGATAGCAAAGTGTTGGGATGAGCATGCATTCCTGTGCACTAACAGAATCCAGGGGAGTCCTCAGGTTCTTTACTGACAGCCCCTGTTTATGCTGCTTTACTGTTGACAGTGGGAGATGGAGCTTCTGCTAAAGCGGTGGAAGCACTTCAGCAGAGAGTTAAGCGTCAGGAGAACCTGCTGCAGCGCTGCAAGGAGACCATCCGGTCACATAAGGAGCAGTGTGCACAGTTAACTAGTGAGAAAGAAGCCCTGCAGGAGCAACTGGATGAAAGACTTCAAGAACTAGAAAAGATGAAGGTAAAAGAGTGAATGAGTGTGGCTTACTGCAGCCCAGTGACGGTAGATCCTCAGGCCCCAGCGCGGCCGCCACCTCCTCTGGAAGGCCTGCCCCTTGCTCCGCAGACAGCGTGGAGAGGGCCCCCGAGTGCCCTGGGAGTCTTATTATTTACGGTCCTTTTGACACATCCTGTGTTCTCTTCTCCTACTAGACTTGTAGGAGTATTCAAATTTAGATAAAATGTTTAGAGTTCGCATATAAGAAGAAACTTTATTAGAGATGGAAATGAATTTTTAAAATTTTTTTAGGAGCTTCATATGGCTGAGAAGACTAAACTTATCACTCAGTTGCGTGATGCAAAGAACTTAATTGAACAGCTTGAACAAGATAAGGTAAAACAACAAAACTTATGATACTAAAATTTGTCGAGGCCCCCCCCACCCCAGTTCATTTTTGGAAGCAATTGGAAGCATTCAGACTGCTGCTTTCCAAAATTATTATGGCTGCTTCCATCAAAAAACCTCTTTGTTTTCATTTCTAGATTTATGTAACTATTAGTTTTGTATGTGTGAAGCTGAATCTGTGATTTCTTGATCCAGTCAGCATTTTGATTTGTAGATTAGAATGCTGTTGCAAAAAAAATTGTTTATAGTACATAACTACTTTTTAGAGAAAAGTTAAATTAGTTACAGTTACGGCATTACTAAATGTGAATGATATAAGCATTGTCTTTCAAATATAATAGAAATAGATTAATCTCTCAGATAAATTGCCCAAAAAGTAAAGCAGTGGTAATATACACATTAACATAAATAAAAATTTCTGCAAATAAACTTTAGAGTGTATAGGTGAGATTGGCAGTTTATAGAGTTGGGACAGTAGCTTCAGCTGTGACAGCAAAGACAACTAAAAAAGTCATGAACAAACAGTTTTGACTAAAGTTATTCAGCGCCAAGTTCATGGGTCCTTTTTTTTCTTTTTCAAAGTAGTGTCCAATTAGTTCTACACCATCCACCATGTTCTTTAGTTTGGTACTTAAAACTACAGATTTTAAGTGACCATATAATTAAGAAAGTGTCAGAGCTGTTCTGCTGTTGAAATGTATTGTCAATCTTTTCATTCTGTCCACTTTACTAGATTATATTCCATTAATTTCATAAAGACCTTGCTTAAAAAATTTTTGAGAAAATTTATTATAGAGAATACAAAGATTAATAAAAGGAATTCCTGTGAACCCATTACCCAACTTCAACATGTAACATCTCATGGCTAATTTTGTTTCATCTGTATATTCCCAGCTGCCAGTTACTCATCCCAGGATTGTTTTAGAGCAAATCTAAGAAATCTTATCATTTCTTCTAGAAGTATTTTAATGTATCTTTTAAAATAAAGGACTATTTCTATTTTTATAAAAATATAATGACATTATCATGATCACGTCTAAAAATTTAATAGCAGTTCCTTGATAACAGTCTCAGCAGTTTCAGATTTTCCCTTTTGTCTCATGCACTTTTGCTCTTTTTTGTGACGCAGAATCCAAATGAGGTTCTTTTATTGCAGTTTGTGGTTGTGATTCTTAAGGCCTTTTAAAATCTATTGGTTCCACTCCTCTCTCTTCCTGTCTCTCTCTTTTTCCACTGTGAGTTGGTTTTTGAGGAAACTGAAGGCTCACAATTTTGTTTTGAAATTTGTGTAATAATGCCCCTCTTACCTGGTTTTTAATCTGTTCATTAATATTAGCCGTCTGGAAGAGTCAGACCCCAAAGCAAGAGTTGACAAACCCTAGAAGTGAGGTAATACTCTTGTTAATATCATAAACTAGCTGTCTCAGAGTCTTAGTTTTCAAGAGACAAGTTGAACTACACTTTTTTTTTGTTTGTTAGTTGCAGATGACTGATTTAACATCTACTGTTTGATTATATTTCCCCCCAGCGACCTTCATTTCTTGTGTAGATTATCCAGAAAGTGGGAAGACAGTTAGCAAATTGGAGGAATGGGATTGCCCCACTGACAGTAATAAGGAGTGGTGTTGGGACCAGAGATTGTCACAAGAGGAAAGAGAAAAACCAGGTAGATCTGTACCACAGTCTCGGTCCATCCAGTATGGCAGCGGTGACCTTATACTCTTGGCAGCCTTTGGGTCTTCCCCTATGTTAGAGCGTAGTTCAGTAATCATGGTTGGTTGTGAGCCAAGTACAAAAGGCTGTATTTTGTTGATTTATTATAAACTGTTTACTAAGATGGAAAATTATAGTAAGCATTTATGAAAAGATTATAAATCTTTTAACTAAAATGTGTTTTTGACAGTTTAAAGATTGAAACTATTATTAAAACAATTTTTATATTAAAAATACCTGATATGCCAGGTAACTGAAGTTATTGAGTACATAGTGTAGTATATACTCAGGACACAGACTTCAGTTTGTGAAATACTGAAATAATTCTTATGCTCTACTTAGTACGAAACGTTATGTTTTCTGCCCTTGAATGTAAGTTTGTTGTGTGCTCTTAATAATGCAGTTTTGTTATGCAAACGCTTTAGAGTCTGCACTTCTATTTAGGGAATGGTAATAGCAGAGACAAAACGTCAGATGCATGAAACCTTGGAAATGAAAGAAGAAGAAATTGCCCAACTTCGCAGTCGCATCAAACAGATGACTACCCAGGGAGAGGAGCTACGGGAACAGAAAGAAAAGTCCGAAAGAGCTGGTAAGAAATCAGGGGTTGTTTTATGTTGGAACTCAGAAGTCATGTGCAGTGCTTGCCTAACCAGCATTTAGAAAAATTAGTTAAATATGGATAAAAATGTTCAACTCTAGAGCCTCTATAGTAGACTGTTCTTTAGGAGAGGCAGGGCTTGGTAAACTATGGCCTGTGCTGGTAATGTAGCTCATGCTGGGCCTATTATATAGAACCCTGTGAAGCCTGCAGTATTTATTATCTGGCTCTTTGTGGAAAATGTTTGGTGACCACTGCCTTGGACTATCAAAATTTAGGTGTACATTTTGGAACAGCCCAGGTAGGCACAGTGTGGTACATACTAAATAACTGCTACCTTATGGATGCTTGGGGATAAACAAAAAATATAAGATACGGTTTGCTTTTTTAAAGAGAATGATGGAATAATTCAGCATTGTACATAGCAGCATTATGTTCTGACCCAACATATGCTAGGCTGTGAAGTCTTGAGACCAGCACAGTGTTCAGCAGGGTATGATACTGAGTAATGCAAGACAAGAAAGGAGAGATGCTTGAAAGAGCTGAGAGTAGAGTGAATGGGACCTTCACGTTCGTGAGGAGGGAGTTTTGAGTTGGGCCTCAGGTAGTGAATAGAATGGGCCTACACAGACAGGCGGGACAACACACATTTCAGATTCAGATCGTAAGCAGGCACAGTGACCATAGGTGGTGTGTGTGTCAGCTGGAAATCATTCTTGCTGAAGTGGAAAATGAAGTTGGATTGTGAAGGAATTGACTGTTAAAGTCTGTAAAGATACCGAGTAGCTGAGTTTAGACTTTGGTGTGTTTTCCATGTTAGGAAACCGGTAATAGGAAAGTATAAATGTGATGGAAACCAGTGTTGTATATAGAAAGAAATGAAGTGCAAAGTTGAACTTAAGAGCAAAGGTAGAAACCCAGGTTTTGGGAACTGAGTGCTTTGGCCGCCTTGTGTAGGATGGTGGAACTTGGAAAAAGAGGAGGGATTGATTCTGCAGAATTTGGTATCCAGCCAGCTTGAAGGGGCAGAAGAAAAGCAGGAGTTTAAGAAGACATCAGAGATTTAAGGTTTGGAGACTGAATGCGTCACATGACTCCAGAAGAAAGGGAGTCTAAATGGGGACACTGAGGAATGGAGTGAACGATGAGTTTGCTTAGATTCTCTGAATCTGAGCCAATTATGTGCTTTCCAAATGGAATTGACTTGTAGAAATTTGGAAATAAGACATTGGAGCCTCTTTCTGGAGTCATTAGCCTGAGGCTGCAGTCTGTGGGTCACGTTCTGGAAGAGGCGGATTTCTCTGAGCCTGCTCTGCTGGCAGCAGCGGCGGCCCCTGCTGCTGAGGGCCAGCTGTCACTTTCTGCAAGGCTGCAATAGTGCCTTGCTTGTATTCACTCACGTATGTGTGTGTATTTAATCCTTAACATTTCTGTGACCTGTATCACTGTTGTTCTCATTTTACAAATAAGGAATGAGACAAGAAAACTTAAGAACATAGAAGTTAAGTAACTTGCTTAGATTCACCCACAGAAACTAAATGGATAGCTGTGATCTGAATCTGGGCATTTTGCATCTGGCGTCTGTGCTCTTAACACACAGAGATCTTGCATTTGGTGAAGAGAATTAAATGAGAAGAAAAAAGTTAACTTGGGATGTCATAGGAATAGTGGCCACTTAGGCTCTGGGGAATATAGGAGGCATTTCCAAAAATGCAGAAGGTGGGATGAAGATTTTTTTAAATTTCTTTTAATTTGAGTGAGGATTCAATTCCTAGAATGCAGTTTCAGAAATGATTTTAGAAACCAGATTGTCAGGTTTAAGGAGAGGAATGGGTCTGAATGAGAGGGGTAGTTGGTTCACACTAGATGTACTCCGAAATATCTCCTTGCAATTGTTTTAAACCTAAGAAGATTTCCCTTTAGAGATCATTAGTAGCAAAATCTCTCAGGTTATAATCTCTAACAACTTCCTTGAAGCAGTTGGAGACTTACGAGATACTGTTAAACACTGGTTTCTGAGAACAGAAAAACCTATTGCAAAGTCTGAGCTTCTCATGTCAAGCCTTTTCATTTTTAGGGTTACTTTTGTTGACTGTTGTAGCCAGCTGAGAGAACATAATGCTGGTGAAGGGTTACATTTCCTTTTTAAATTGAAGTGTATCTTGGTGAGGGGATAGAAACCCATGAATAACAAATAAAATGAGGTGAATGATGAAAAGGCAGGAGAAACATACAGTTAGTTCATATGTGGGATAAAAATTTCCCAGGCTGCTGTTGTAGTCCACTGTTTCGTAATATAGCCCTCCTTCTCTTACTTCTCTGAAACTCAGATATATTTTGTCTTTATTTGTTTATTTTTTAGTTGAGGTATAGTTGATATATAAGTTTCAGGTGTATAACATAGTGATTCACAATTGTTAAATGTTGTATTCCATTTATAGTTATTACAAAATATTGGCTATATTCCTTGTGCTTATACATGGTAGTTTGTACCTTTTATGTATTTTACCTCTAAATATCATTTTCATAAAACTATTTATAAATATTTCATAGCTTATAAGTTAAAAAACTTATCTGTTTATAGTACTGTCAAAATATTTAAAATTAATAAATCCTTAAGAGAGAATTAAGATTTATAGTTATTTAATAGAAGTATTT